>LPNX010541231.1:15931-95768 GCA_001517045.1 Pseudotsuga menziesii
GTTTTCCCTCTTATCACATAATAATAACTTCCATTGGATCGATAATCAGGGGTTGAGATCGCCTGATTCTAAATCAGTGGACATTTATAGTGTGCGGCACTCAGAAAAGCCTGCACAAAAATTCTATGTGCCAATAGATTGAATGTTCCTAATGAGTTATCATTCATAAAAACAAAAACAAATAAACAAGACCTCCCAAATTCATTATTTATTCTCAAGCCGTGTGAGGCCGGATAAGCTGTATTGATAAATACAGCAGGAGTATCCAGATAGCTATTTACAACTCGGTTGATTGCGACACTAATAACACTACAAAAACAAAAAAAACAAGATCTCACAAATTCAATTTGTGTTCTTAAGCCGTGTAAGGCCGGGTAAGCTGTATAGATATGTACAACATGATCAGTATCAAGAAAGCTATTTACAACTCGGTTGATTGCGACACTATTAACATTAAGTAGCTGATCTAGTTGATCTCTTGAGCTGTGTAGGACTAGGAAAACTGTTTGTAATCAATGTAGAACAACTGGATTGATTGCTACTGATGATTGGGGCGCTACGATCTACTTGTTTCGCAATTTTGCATGCTAATAGTCTTACTCTTTAAGAATTTAACCTAGACCAGTGATGAAAAACTCCCATAGTTCCATAGTTTTTCTGATTTAATTGTTCAACCATGGATTTAATCCGACGAACACGTAAAGAAAAGCACTTTGTACGGAATCCCTAGTGCATTCTCGATGGAAATTACACTGTGCTTACCTTACCTTACAGGTTAAGCAATTGGCATGCAACTTATACATTTCCTCGCATCATTCGTGCCGTGCCTGAGTTGCCGTTTAGCTTTATCTGCCGACCTAAGAAGATACCATGTTCTTTCTGAAAATAGAAGAAATCACACAGATCCCCCATCTCCACTCAAGAACAGTCAAAACTTCTGTGGCCATTTTGATCTGAAAAGCATATAGTCTATGCATTGACATTATAACAAATATTTGCGATAGTGGATCCTTTCTTAGCAAAAGTTCATTAGGAATTTTCTAAAGATTAAAGTGATACAATGTACCTGCAAAAATAATTGGAGATAATCATGTAGATGGTTCCACCTTCACGCTGCCTTTTGACTAGGAATGATGATCTCACAGCTCTGAAAATTTTGGAATCGGAGTTTCACCGTGATCCATGGTGTAACTTTGTTTCAACTGAATAAATTGCGAAATTGCGAACAGCGAGAAGGGAATTTAATGAGCGCTGGAGTCATAAGTTTTGCTCCTAAGTAAGATCTGCCAGTGATTTGCTTTACAAGAAAATGTATATAAACTGAATGGTAAATCTTACATGGTAAAGGAGATATATTTTGTGTGTATATTTGGGCGGATTAGGCTGGAGGCTTATATATTTTAGAATTTTGGGGTGAATTATCATTTATACTTTTTCATCTATGGATGTGAATGAGACAAGTGTACTCTCCAGATTGATTCTATGAGCGTCCTCCAAGATTAAGATTAAAGGAGAATGAGACAAGTGTACTGCACAGATTGATTTGTCCAAAATTAACTCTCATAGAATCAATCTGGAGAGTACGCTTAAGTCCCTAGATGAAAAAGCATAGATTGTAGTCCACCCCAAAATTCTAAGATAGATACCCTTGGGCCTAACTATTAGATACAAGTAATTGACATATTCTTTAGTAAAAAAAACATTATCAATATGTAAAATATATACCTCCGAGCTTATTTCAAACATATTAATCTTAGTAATATGGTTGTTGCTAGTAATTAGTATAGCTATAAGTAAAATGGCTAATGAATGTTGATAGTGAATGTAATCATGCAAAGGCTGCATTTCATTTTGATAGATTGTGATTTAGTGACCTCTTATTACATTCTTGCTGATCTGAAAAAGCTGGCAGACTTCAAAGCAAATCAGAGCTGCCTTCTTCCTCCAGAAACACTAAGTGTGAATGAAGGACCTTGTTTAGTGCATCCCATTCCTTGACAAAAGATGCTGTTTGATGTAAAGATTTGATTTTTCCGAACAATTTGTAATTGGGTGAAAGCCCAATCTATTCTTTATCAATAATAAAAAAAATTAAAAGTTTTGGTTAAAAAAAAAGAAGGTATAACCTACTATTTAGACCACTTAGTTTTGTGAAGATAACTGGTTTTTAAACAAAAACTAAAATATATAATTTTATATCCATTATTGATAACAGATTATAAAAGTTAATAATAACAAAACAAATAATATTTAATAAAAAATAAAAACTAATATAAAAAAATAAAAACAAAATGGTACCCATTTTTTAACCACTCTTTAATTTAAGCTTATTTAAATCTTAATCAAGATGCATTACTATATATTAAACCATAACAATATGCCACCACCATAAAAACACTACAATTAACATAACAATATGCCATCACCATAAAAACACTGGTTACATTTATGTACATGTAGGGCCATTGCATATAATTTCATGAACTGGCTATATGTCTTATGCAGTGTCGTTCATCGTGATTAAAATATTCTTCTTTCTGAAGGTAGTACATGACATTTAATACTGTTTCAAACGCATGCATATGTGGTCATGGCTTTGATATTTTTCTCACCGGATCCACATGCTCACTGTGACCATGGTTTTGACATCTCCCTGACCGCGTGGGATAAGCGTTCACCAAATGTTTTTCCGGCCGATTTTTTATTAAAATCAGTCAAATGTTTGCTGTGAAATTGTTTATTTCGTTATTTTGGATTTCTACTAATCTTATTAGCCCTCCCTATTTTAAATCGGGCATTTTAAAACTACCCAAATGATTAAAATTACGATTTAATTCCTGGAAAATATGATTTTCACCAAAATTGATCTGCCGGATTCCGGCGAGTCGGGGGCGATTTGGTGAACGCTTATCCTGCTCCCTTTCTGACCACATCCACTTTTGTGATAGTGCCTTTGACATCTCTACCACTGTGACGATTTACAGATTTTAATTATTATTAGTTGGACCATTTTTGCCATGGTCATTGTCTACTTAAAAAACAATAAAAAAAGGGAAAATGTGATGAAATTCTCATTTACTATTTTTGACATGCTACCTAATAGCATAAATCATAGGGAACCTATGTACTTTTAGACTGTTAACGAATGGACACATATAAAGAAGTCTTCTGAGTTGTCTTCGTATTCAGGAAAAAAATATTATTAAACTTAGTGATTTATTAAGATATATTAAATGGAAATAATATTTTTGAAATAAGATTTTGTTAATTTTTAAAAATAAATTTGTATTATTATATCATATAATATTGATTAGTGTTAAAATATTTATATTCACATAATAATAATAATAATGTATAGATATAAATGATATTTTTATTTTCTCTAAAATATGATGTTTTTATCTTATTTTGTTTATGAATAAATTTTGTGTTTTTATAAATATTTTTTATAAATTATAATACATTTTTATTTCATAAATTTATGTAAAATCATTTTAATTTTTAACTTATATTTATAATGAGATTAATAATTAGGATATATATTTCTTTTAAAAATGTTTTTGAGTCTTACTAACCAAAAAAACTTTATATACCAAATTAATATGCTTAACAATAATTTTAAAAATAAATTATTATTTTATTATTATTAATTTTTAATTTCATACATAATAATATAAATATTATACATGTAAGTATTAATGTAAATACAATTTTAGAATAATATAAATATTATGCATGTAAATATTAGTGTAAATATAGATAGTTAGCTATACAAATAAACGACAAACAATGACCTCAAACCATAAAGGAAAATGTTCCATCATAAATATTAAAAACAAATAAAACTACTTAAAGCGAGGACCATGACAAACAATATAGGTTAAAGGCATCACTTACGGCTTCTTCAAAATGTTCCATCATAAATATTTAAAACAAATAATACTAATTGAAGTGAGGACCATCACAAACAATATAGGTTAAAGGCATTACTTATGGCTTATTAAAATCAAATAATACTAATTGAAGTGCGGACCATCGCAAACAATATATATAGGTTAAAGTGTATTTTTTTAAATTTTAATATTTTTAATTCTTAGTTTAATTAGATTATAATTATTATTTTAATATACATGAGAAAGATGTGTTTCTTTTTTAACCATTGTATTATATACTTGATTTTTATTTCTTAATTAAACAAAATTAATCAAAATTATAAAATTGTTATTTTAATATACACCTTACATAAAGAAAAATGATTTACTTTTAGTAACCATTTTTATTATAAGCTTGATTTAATCTTTTATTATTTACTTCACTTACATTTGTCTATCTATCTTCATGATGATCAAACGTGAATTAGTGAGAATAATGTGAAATGTTTTTTCACCGAGAAGTATATATTGCATTATTATTAGTTTAAATATGAAAATTGGTTTAAACCACAAATTTATTCACCTAAACTTTTTAATTAATGCAAGTTAGGGAGTGGTAATTGAGAATTTCATAAATTGGATTGTGTATGTATAGTGATTGGAGTTGGAATTCAGCACCTTAATATGGTGTAAGCCAAAACTTAAACTTTAAGTCAATTGAAAGATAGATCAATTGAGTTTTTCATCTATTAAATTTAGAGAGAATGGAATGCAAATTGTACATAAAAAAGCCTACAATCATGTTGTTATGTTGATCCATCTTTATACTTGTTGTAGTGTTAAAATACGGCGGTCACAATCTTGAAAGCTATACCATGCCATAGATTTCTTTTATGCAGCGGAACGCTTATGCAACCTATATGTTATTTATGTTATTGCAATGCTTTGTATTACCCCTATAGATCCTGAAAATAATTTCTTGTCGAATTGTGATGATGCATTAGATTACAAAACTACTTGCACTAAAGTAGTATATGGTTTTATTTTTATGATGTCTATATGTAGGTAATGGCACCAACACAATTTATGTTTACAGTTGATGAATTTAGTGAATCTTTATCCCTATAATCAATTCACGACAACTATGAGGGGGCACTTTTTGATCTATCATGCAATCTACAAATTTTTGTCAAGTTGTTTTTGTCCTTTGAATCTGACTTTGTAGAATTGAATGGTATCTTATTAGGCGACTTAACCATTTCTATGTAGGATTATATAATCTTTCCACATCACATCAACATTTGGAACAATCTCTTCTATAAGGAAAATAACATTCTCGACACCTTACACATCCAATAGCGAGCAATCATAGCTCTTTAAACTATTTGAGTTGACCATTAGATGAACTCCCATGTATTAAGGAAAACACCTTATAGTGAATACTTTTGTGAATTACCCTAAAAAACTTCTCCCTTTTCTACTTATAGTGGAGGTTAGGCAAGAGAGCATAGGTTTTACTGGAGATTCTTAGAGAAGGTTGGTGGGTAGAATTTTTAGTGGAGGCTTTTTGTTAAGGAACTAAAATTGTAAAAATGCATTAGTGTGATCTCGTATATGGTACACTGGTATATGTTAGGGTCTTACCCTAACTCGCATTACTTTTGGATTTAGCCACACAATTGTATAAGGCCATATCTTTGAAATAAGGTCGAGTAAATTAGTATTGCTCAATCAATATAAAGAGGGTATCTTTATTAATTAAGACCCATTAGTAAGTTGTATTTGTAAAGTATTTGACCATGTCAAGTAGTTAGGGTTTTGGATCTAAGAAGCCTGTTAAAATAGCTACAAGGCTATGAAGGGTTTTGTCAAGCATTATTGTAATGGATCTCTACTCAAGTGAAAGGGTGCCTTGCCTCAAGAGACATGTGAACAATGCTTCCATAATCTTTCTCTTAATATAAATCTCATATTTTATCATTTTTATCTTTTGATGATCTAATCTTTCTTTGTATTCTCTATAATTTATGGTTTATTGCATCTTAACATCTATATATCCTATGTTGTTTTAAGCTACAGGGCTAAAGAACACTAGAAGTGGTATAAGAGCCACTTTTCTGAACCAACTAGATTCCAATATTTTGTAGATTTTTTTGTTTAGTATAGAGACATGTTCCAACGTCTTTAAATAACCACAAAGATCTGTTGTTTAACTAGTAAACCTATGGCTGGGAAACACTACATGCAACGGTTAGAACTAGTACTTACTCAAGTTTTTCCCTTGGTTAACCTGCAATTGTTGGACATCATTGTAACTCCCAGTGGTACCCCTTCAAGTGGTACCACATTAGACAACATATACACATGGAATGACTTTCATGTACACTAGGGATTATTAGAAGATCCAATAGGTCACCTGAAACCAACTAGCAGATGTCTTGTTGCTATAGTGGTAGCAAGTATAACACCAAGGAAGATACTCACACATACTTGGGTAGTCAAGTAGTATGGCTAAGGGAATGGTTGAGACACCTTAGTTTATCCCCCTTAGACATTGGTCCAAGTAGTATTGTTGGGCCCCACATGTTTATAAGAAAGTGATAGCGCATGACACTCCTTTGTCTTCAAAACCTTAGAAAACGTAGAAACCCTCATATCTACAACTTGCTTATGAATTTTTTCATTCTATCAGAGTTATAATCAACTTCAATGTGGTTCCCACCCAAAATATCTACATCTTTGAATCTAGTAGGAGTTTGGGAATTATTTATGAGCATTAACATTCAACCGGGATTAATAGTCGCACTAGTGTTAAAAAAGTTTGGGAGGTCCCAAGGACCGTTATTTTTAGCCTACCTCATTCGAATCCTTACATCATGTTTATCATTTTGGTATATATCTCTCATTACCTTTTTCGGGTGTTCCTAGAAATCCTTATTTATGACCTACCTAAATAGACTCCTTTCATTATGCTGATCATTTTGATTTTGTTAGACTTTTAAATGGTTATACAAGATATTAAAAAATTTAGCATCATAACATCATAACCATATGCAATAGGATCACTGAAAGAGAGAAAAGTGAAAGAAAAAAGAAAGACACAAGAATTTTATCCCGAGGAACCCAAATGAGAGAAAACCCAATAAATTCTTCTGTATATATTCGTAACTTAGTACAATGTTAGAAGGAGATAGAAAAACCAATGATAAGATGCCTTCTACTACTTCTTCTTCTTCTTCACTAGTGAACTTGTCTTTTACTTCCTTGGAGCGAACTTAGTTGAGCTTGCAAAGTGTCCAAACTAGGGAGCGCACCTCCATATTTATACTGGTCATGTGTGTGACCTTGTTGGTCCTACATGGCCGATTTTTGGACCCTGTTGAGATGACCTATCCTTGTGGTAGACCAAAAATACATTTTACAAAATAGAAAAAAATATTAAAAAATAGAAATCCTTAATGAATTCACAAATTCTTATATTATGAGAAAGTAGTTTCAATGATGAATTTATTGGTATAAACTACGAAACATAATTCTTAGATTTTGTAGTGTTTACATAATGAGAAAGTGACAAATTTCAGAAAACTACAGAAATAGTTGTTGTATTCGTTGAGTAGAAACTTTCGATTGAGAAAATTTATTGGTCGAGAAATATATTAATTTATCGGATGATAAATATTTAGCCCAAAAAGTAAACCAGGGTTGAACAAAATACTCGCTCGAGAGGTGGGTTAAAATCTCGGCCAAAAGAATTAAACAAATCTTAGGCGACAGTTTTTTTTTTTTGTAAAGCTGTGAATTTGATTAAACTGAAAGAAAAAAAATTACAGCAGTGGCTCGAACCAAAGGAGGCCGTAGGTGGTGGAACCACCACCAGAGCCTGTCGAAAATGGAGGGTAGTCCGAAGAGACTATTACAAAAAGAGTTCATAATTTTAAGAAGCCATAGGTAACCATGAGTGATAACATTTACATTATTTTTTCTTCCATAAACATGTAATTGCAACCAAACTATCCATAGATGACAAAAAAAATGAGAACACGTTCCAAACCCAGGGAAGCACGCGAAGTTGAAGAAGACATGAGCACTAGTCAAGGGGGGAGGTGGTGTTTCTTCTAGGATGGGGCATGCCCATGCCCTTTCCTCTGAGTTGTTGATGGTGTTGGCGGTGGTGGCCAATGCAGACTGAGGAGGCTCATGGCTAGGCCCCTCACCTTCTCACGCCCACTTGAACATTGGCTCAATGGTGGATGGGATGGGAAAAGGTGCATCTTGAACCATCGTTGGTTTCGAAACCGAATTGGTATCCCGCGACCTGCCACTAGTTGGACTATCGCACCCACCTTCCATGTGTCCATCTTGTCTTGTCGAGCTCACCATACGCTTCCATGCAAAATATGAATCCAAACTGTTGAGCTGACTGTCCATATCGACCATTTTGGCCTTCATCGAGAGGAAAGTGTCTCAAAAAAAACTCCAATTTCCTAACATGTCCTCCATGAGGTTTCCTAAAATATTCTTGACCATCTAGTAATGGTTGATTTTACTACCACCATTCCCGATAGCTAGGCACTGGTTAACAAATTGCCCTTCCCAGTTGTCATTGAGAACTCTAATAGGAACTAAAATGTTCACCTCATATCCTTCCTCCATGATAAAGCTAAGCCCATGATGGGCACGGGGGTGACACTTAGTGAAACCATGCCATAGCACATTCGTTCATGGAATATAAAACAATACCCCTAATTTCAATAAATATTGGAAAATACCTCCCAAAATCATTATTTTTCACTATATATTGTATGTATCTATTTTTTTCATTTACATTTTTTATACCCCTTTATATATCTACCTAGTATATTGACATGATACCCCTCTTATGACCCCACATGCATTCTACAATGCACCTNCATTAATTCCCCCATAATGCAATTACTCAACCACATATCATTATGATTTGTGGAATCTAATGGTATAATGAAGAGATGGTATAATGATTTACTTTACGAGCTTGACCTCTACGCATTTATCCACCTGTTGGCTGCTCTCCTCTACTCGCATGTCTCCTCCTGCCAGCTACTCCTCTACTCACACGTCTCCTCCTATGGACTGCTCCTTAGTGTTTTCTCTCCACTGTGATCTTTGCTCTCTGCTTGGTATCTTCACGGGTTTATCCTCACGGTTTTACCTCTGTGTGATTTCTTACGGGTTTACCATCATTATTTGTATATGCGGTTTATCTTAGTGTGAGTTCTTATGGGTTTTACCTATATGTGTTGGGTTCCTTTCCCTAAGTGACCATGAGGTTACCTTTCAAATGTGGATTGTGTGTTTCTCAGCATGGCTGTCAGAGAGTACGAATGTGCTCAGTACTACTAAGTGTCTCTTGTGCTAAGTGACTGTGTGTCCTTAGCATGACTATTATGGGTATGACTGAATTACTTAAGCCTGTGATTTTGATTGAAACCTCTCTTTCTATTAACTAAAAGTATGAGACCTATTTCTATCTGCATTAACCCTCTCTCTCAAGGTACGTATATGGTTTACCTTGTTTGATTTGTCCCTTCGGTGACAAGATCAAACTCAAAAATATTTTAGTATAAGGAGGATCCAATAATGGTTATAATTTGTTAATAATGTATCTATTATTTCTGTAAATGACATTTGGCAAAACATCTCGATGACCAACTTCAACGCAGTGACCAACAGAGCTTTAAGTTGAAAGAGATGAAAATCATGTTCTTGCTTTATTACAATTTAAATTTTTATCAGCAACACTATTCTGAGTCTGAATTTATATGTTCATGCACTTATGTTTATTACTTGTATTAAAACATCACTAACCCTTAAATTTCAACAATATGATATGTAAAAAATATCCCTGCTAATATCAGGCTCAACTGACTTGTCAACTGCCCTTCGGAGCACTTTGTGTAAGATGTACATATCTCATAATTCATTATAACACCATTAAAATGCCACCTTGATTATTTACGGATTTGTGTTGGTGTTATTCAGTGTTCACCCATTTCTTCATATAATTCGTGCCATGTGCAACAATCTGTGAAAACTAGATGTATTATGCAAGAAAAAACACAGATATCCTCTGGGTGTTTTTCAATTGATCCATATCATGACAATGAAAATTGTATGACAACAACATCAATAGAATAAACACTTTGCTTCTCATATTCCGAAACAAGATATCATTGGTTTATAAGACAGTTGAGAAAAGGTGAAAAACAGACAGGATTTCCTGTACCAAAAGTTGGTTTGGTCAAGTTTCAGCCACTAGATTCTAATGTTTTAAAAAATTGTAGTAAGTAAACATAGGATTTATATAGAGAACGATATGAGAAATTTCTAACATGCTTATTTCCATTATGACTATCATTCAATCACCAAATCAAAGACTAATTTAACTGAAACTAATATCAAGAAACGTTGTATAAGAAAAATACAATCATCTTTGAGTAGTATGTTCTTTGAAAAATGCCACCATTTAGATTCAGGTAATGCTTTTGTCTACCTTGGAAAAAAAGCCAGGAGAGTTTCTATAGAACCTGGAAAGGCTGTGGAACAGTTTCAATAGCGCATATCACCATCAAACCACATCTAACTGATGTTGAGAAAGATAAAAAATGAAACTAGCAGTGTAACCTGTGTTAGAAACTTATTATATAAATGTAATTCCAAACAACATCCTAAAAAGGTGAAGCATCAATATGGAGTAAAAAGTTGCAAAAATTTTCTAAAATTCTGGTAACATCAGTAAAGTAGAATATGGATATTGTTATTCCTTCTCTTCAGCCATAGAATATCCAACAAATGCCTGAAAGGGTAGAAATGGTCTACACCATAACAATGTCCTCACAGCTCAAACTTTCAACATAGACCTCTCTATAATATCAAGCTAAATTTGATGTATAATATTTGTGCATATGCCATTGATAAGTTCAGCAAAGAAAAATACTTTTACATTCTCTATACAAAATACTTTCCTGCACTATCAACATTTTGACATCTTACTTCCCACCTGATCAATCTGTCACAGCTCATAAACTCATAGGTTATCACTTGATTGAGAAAATATGGTCCTGCTCAACACAAAGAATGATATAATTTTTGAATTTAGAGCTTGCTATTTGCAGCAAAGCTAAAAAACCTTATGGAGCATATCATAGAAGAAGAGGATTGCATACACCTTTAACATCAATAGTATTCATGGACCACAAAAACTTGTAATCTTCATACAAGGAAGTGCCAAGTATAATGATATCATGTCTTCAGTTTTTTGGGGGGACCCATGGTCCCAACTTCAGATTTATGCTTAATTCCTAAGAAATGCTCAACCTACAAAGATAAACAACAATTGTATCAAAATATCTGCAACACTACAAGATACTGAGACATCATATAATGTACTAGATAATTGTGATAAGTAAATTTCATCTAAACAGAGAAAAAGAAAATTATATTGAATTCAAAGCTACCAACCTTCCTATCACCAAGCATTGGAGTCAAGCTTCTTGGAACCTATTTCTTGACAATAGAAAAACCACTTTGTGGGTCACTTGTTTTCCTATAGCAGTTAAAGACATGGAAAAAGTAGTTGATTATTATAATCGTATATCAGTGAGATAATGATCAAATTAAAAGTATACATGCTTGAACTACACAGAATATAAGCATACCCTGGTTTAATTTGACAGCTAAGAACAATATAAGGAGTATGGATCTTGGCATGAATGTCACACATTTTTTCCATGGACATCAAAGGGGTGTCCCTGGTATTCATTTGCTTAAGCTTCAATTCCTCCTAATACTATTTCATACATTTTTCTTGTTTCACTTTTCCAAGTCCTTTTCCATGGAACTTATGTGACAGTTTCCAAAAATATTCCTTAGGTGTCATCTGCAAATATATATTGACAACAAATTAAATTCTTATTTCTCTGAAAAATTATGAATTAAAATGGGAGATCAACACGCATAAAGCATAATACAATTGAAATATCAAGAAAATAATCTTACAATACATCCAAACTCATCTAAACGGTCTAATTGTATCTCTTTTGGTCCATCGGTATCTCACACTCCAACAAGTTTTCTCATTTTCTTATCCATATTTCTTCCACCCCATTTGATAGACTCTTTCAATGCTCCCCTTTCTTTCAATAGTTGCAAGGCACCCGCCAAACCCTTTCCAATAGAAGCTTCTTTAATTATATCATTTTTCACCACTTCCTCCTCTTCTTCTGCTTTTAGATCACTGTGATCTATATCCATTTCTTTCACCTATGTCCACCCGCTTATGGCTTTTGCAACATCATATTGTTTGATAGGACCTGGACCCTCATCATCCTCTTTAAAGACATCTTCAATTACAGGTTTATGAGTGTCTGGTTCAATAAGAACAAATTAGAATTATAAAACAACGAGATAGTACAAATCAATATCATATAAAAACCAAAGACCTATTATAACTGTAATGACTACAATAGAACTCCTTACAAAATGAAATTTAAGGATCCACTATCATTATTTCTAAAATGGTTTCGATATCCACACACCTTCTTCAAGCTATAAACTCCACACAAATTCCTCCATCTCTGTAAATACAACTTTATTTTCCTGCACATCACTTAATGATTGGATTTGACCATTTCATTTTTCCTGATTTACAACTACTGCTAACCGAGATACTGTTTGGGGGCCAGCCCCACTACTACTTTATGCTTTCTTTCTCAGTGTCTCTTTCTTGGTCTTTTCTAACGACTTTTAAATATATTCATCCTCCCCACCAAATAAAACATCTCCATCTTCATCTATCTACATTGCATCTGATGACTTCTCATCTCGAAGCCCTATGGAAGCCTCTGTTGCTTTATTATATGCATTTTTCTTGATTTCAGCTTCTGCCTTTTCTGCATTTTCCCTAGAAATGTTTCTTTTTGTATCATCCCTAGAACCAAGGTCCCCAGCACCCAATATAGCAGCAATTGTTTATGCTTCGAGCGCATTATCGTCTAGCTTATCCTTCTTCCACAACTTTTTATTATTCTTAGGTTTCTTAAATTGAAGCATTTCCTCTTGAGTATAATAATAAAAAATAATTAATCCTAGTTGAGCCAGTAACTGTTCAGTTTGAGCAGTCATAGTTGTTCCTTACAGCCTGTTGCGTATCTGAAGAGATAGACAATATTACACAAACATAAAAGATAACATCAACATTCTACATATTTGGAGAGAAAAATTTACACAAACATAAAAGGTGATATTAGCATTCAGCTACACACTAATCCTCCCTAAACTAGTGTGCTTGCATTCTTAAAATATAATAAAATATAACTACAAGCTGGGTCTAAGCCTTTAAAAAGCCTAAAAAAAGCCTTCAAAAAACCTAAAAACAAGGTACCTCTAATCCTTCAAAAACCCTAAAACAAGGTACCTCTAAGCCTAATAGAAACTCATGTATCAAACATAAAAGGAATAATATGATATAAATCTTATGAAGAGCTATCAACCATCTGTTGTGCACCATACATATATCAGCCTATTTATTTTGCTGAGGGGCATGGTGAAATGGATATGCTTGATTTGAGGTTGACGAGTTTTCCAAATTCAAGAAGAAATGGTTCTTGCTACTGATATAGTCCATAGAACCACTTAGATTACCAAAAATTTCCTTTTGATGCACATGTTTGTCCTCAAATTTAGCCCAAAATTAGATTATTGTTGATTAGGGGGTCAAATAGGCTTGAGAATTTCTTTTAGGGCCTAGTATGTGCCCAAAAACACGGATTTATTTCTCAAATATCGATTTTTTACTACTAATACTCACTCTCAGAAGTTCCCATGTCTGAGTTTTATCCACTTTACCATATTTTCAAAATTGTACCCAGAACACATCAAAACTTGGATTTGGTTGATTAATGGTTTTTTGAAGGCTCGGACATATTTTTTCTATTGTTGTTTGAGGCTAACAAATACCTGATCTGACCAGAAATATCCGATATTAATTAATTAGGTTGTTAGGATTATCAACATATGTCAAGGTCATCAAGGAATTTGACTAGGACTCATTTTGATTGTTGTATGAGGATTAGATAGGACAACATGCCCATGTTTTCTTTAACCATTCCAAACTATGTCAAACTCCATTATATTGTCCAAGACTAATGGGCCTTCCTTTCAACCCATCTAACTCATATAGAGTTCCATCAACTAGTAAATAGCTTATGAAATGGTATACATCATTCTCTTTATCAACCACTTTCTATTCATCAAAGACAAAAGGATATGGTCTAGAAAAATTGTTGTGAGCAGCATGAATGGATTCACTATTGTTGATAGAAATCCTTTCATATTTGAGAATTCATGGCCAATTACATCATGAACTAATATTCCTTTTCATATATAGAAATATTGTAATAATTCACATAAAAACCTCATAATTGAGACCTTGATAAAAACCCTGCCTGAATATCTAAGCTTAATACATCCACAAAAAATGTCTATTTCTAAAAAAATGACTGTAAATGGAAGTACTTTGCTAATTATTTTAAACAGATCCTGGCTAGACTGTAATGATGGACTAAATGTTTCCCATAACCTATCTATAAAAAAAATTGTTCTGAGAACCCCTAGTCAGTATACCACTTGGCTTCACTTGTCCATGATATTAGATATAGCTTGTTGAACTGGCAGAATTTACAAACGATTTTTTAATATCTGAACATTAGTTGTTTGCAATTAAAACTAAATTAAAGGTATTCCACTACCCAAGAAAAAAATTCGGTTTTTAGAGATTTCCCTTGCTCTCTAGTATGGATAGATTTCTATCTCATAATTGAAGGGATGGAAACAACTAGACTCATGAATTAACAATTGAGTGAAGGTGGTCTCTCTCTGCAATAATTACCTACTCACTATTCCTACATTGAAAAAATGAACTCAGTTGCTGAATAGTACCATTTGGAGACAATATTTTGAATTTTTCTTCTTATCTTGAAGAAATTAGGATACAATCACCTGATACATGCATTATTTCAGAGCAGACCATGAGTGAAAACCAGTTTGGTCAGAAAAGGCAAGCATGGAAAAATAAATTAGAGGTTCTTGATTAGTGCCTGAAAGTGAGTTCCTAGATCATAGAAAAACAATGACAAATAACATTGTCAGCAATTTTGAATCTTTTAAACATGGAAACATTGAAGAGAGCATTCAAGTTTCAAACTGTAAAGAAAATTTGAAGGGTGATTTTTTTTTTTGAAAATATTCATGAAAATTATGTTCCTAACGTCAAATATCATGTGGTTTCTACATTTGTGACTAAATAAAATGAAGTTAGGGTAGTTCCAAACACTTCTTTGCATCCGAATTCCATTCTAAAGAAGAAAAGAAATCTCTTGAAGAAACATAATTCAAGGTTATCAACTCTACTAGAAAGATCAGATAATCAAATAAAGATAAATATTTGCATGGAAGAAGAAAATTTTCTTAACGTATTATCTGGAGTAGATCATCGAAAGAAAAGGAAACAGATCAAGGGATGGAAACTTAACTTTGATGAACATTTTCATTTGGTAAAAATGGCAAGAATTGAAGCTGAATATGAAACCAAGAAAATTGTAGAAGGCTCGAATAAAGGAGGCATAGCAAGTGCCAATGAAAATAATGGAGAAAATATGGCATCAGATAATGCTTGTGTGTTAAATGAATGCCATTTGAGAACTAATAATATCTTAATTTCTAACAGTATTGAAATTGAAGGTGATTTTCTACATGGGAAGATGTCTTCAATTTTTATGGAAAGGACTATGTGTTTTCCACCAAAGGCTGATAAATATTGTTTGTGAAGTAGCCTATCGAGTGATGAAGTTTCCATGCATCCCTCTAAGCAACGTCACTGGGATCAGGAAAGTATTTATGCATGTGTTGTAGAGGCTCCAACTGCTTTAGTGGAGCCAGTGGAAACTGGTGTGACTGGATAGGATGATGCATACAATATTTCCACAGATGAAAAATATTATATTAAATGCTTTGATAATGGCAAGAAGTCAATTAAGGGAAATGAGGAATGTGTCAAAATAGACACATTGATCCAAAAAGAAGTAACGTAAACAAGAGGTAGTAAGAAACATGTGATGTCTTCAGATTCATACCAATCCTTTATAAGGTTTTCTTCAGAGCCTACTAAATGGGTAGAGGCGAAGCAGATGTATTGATGGTTTGAAGATTCAATCTCCTCTAAGAATATGGAAAAATTGAAGATTGGAGATAAGGATGAGAGGAGTGCACATGCTAAAATGTATAATGAATCATTGGCTGAGCCAAAAAATGAAAGAACAAAAGCTATAGAGCATGACTGCACCGGTGTTTCCTTATCCAAAGAAGCAAGATGTTTCAAATTTAGCTTCAAGGCAAGTCAATTGAATCAACACACCTCCTATCAAGGCTTATGTTGCACAAAAGAGTGAGGTTGATAAATATGAATACACGTCAAAGGGCATCGGTGAATAAATCTTGTGCGACCCCAGCAAAGAAAAATAACAGAGGCTTTAAGAAAGATCATGGGAATTCTGGCTCACAGAAGTTTAACCAAGGGAAATTAGTGAACTGCATATTCGATAACTTCTTAGTACTACTCATAATACCAAGATATGGGAGATCAAAATACTATATGAAAGTGTCTTCCCACAAAAAACACACAACAAACTGAAAACACCTGTGAAATGAGAAATCCTAGACTGAAGAGGTTCTACAAAAGTCACCAATTGAGATTGCATTCCTAACCACCAATCTATTCAGGCCAACATCTACTTGTGTCTTCCCAAAGAAACACAACACAAACTAAAAACACCTATGAAATGAGAAATCATAGACTGAAGAGGTTCTGCTAAAGTCACCAATTGAGATTGCATTCCTAACCACCAACCTATTCAGGCCAACATCTACTTGTGTCTTCCCAAAAAAACATACCAAAAACTAAAAACACTTGTGAAATGAGAAATCCTAGACTTAAGAGGTTCTGCTAAAATCACCAATTGAGATTTCATTCCTAACCACCAACATACTCAGGTCAAAATATCCTAGAATGAGATGTTGACCCGAATAGGTTGGTGGCTAGGAATTATATGTTTTCAATGGTTGGAAAAAAACTTCTATTTTATTATATGTTTTCAGTGTCAATTGAAAATATAAATATATGATTTGAATATGTTGTTTTACTGTTGACATTCTAGTTATTTTTTCTTTAAGTGATTATGCGAAAGTCACCAATTGAGATTGCATTCCTAACCACCAACCTATTCAAGTCAACATCTTATTGACATCATTAGTCTAGCACTTGGTGAAAAGAATTATTAGTACTGGAAAATAGATTCTATTTTATAATATGTTTTTAGTGTCAATTGAAAAGATAAATTTGTGATTTATAAATGTTGTTTTACTATTGACATTATAGCTGATTCTTCTTCCATAACGAATATATTTTATTGTTTCAAGTCTACTATGCTTTTCAGAAATCTTTTTTGACCAACACTGGATATCTGAATCAGAAAATCGGTGCTTCCAAGACTTACCGCCCATTAACAAAGGTAAAGTTATGATATTTAGACACTTAGGAATTAGTTAAGATCAACTTGTGTAATATATCCATTAGGTAAAGTGTATTTCTTTAGTATTCATTAGTATGCATTTGTAAATATTCTAATCTGACGATCACGATATGTTCTAGACATAAAGTGATCCGACGGTTCAACTTCTCTTAGATCATACCTACCATTGATCTGTGGCTTAACACCCAATTGGTCCACGATCTCTATTTAAAGAGAATGGAGGGTCCTTGGCTAGTTGATCGATTATGAGAAGCTCATTTGTAACTTTCTTCTTTTGCATAATAAATTGCTCCAAGTAGCTATTTGGTTGGGGCTGTGGACTATTTCCCTCTCGATGGTTTTAACCATGTTGGAGGAGCAAGTCGATAATTTGACTTGAACGATAGCTGACTTAGTCAATCAGCCAACTAAGTGGATTAGTCGACTTGAACGATCAGCCAACTAAGTGAATCGACCGACTAAACTAGAGATTAGGTCAGCCACCTAAGGTCGTGTCGGTTCACCGAACCGAGAGGTAGTTATTTTGTAACTATTTTGTAATCATATATATTAGGCTGTTGAGCAAGATGAGAACTCGGTTTAGTTCTCTGTATTGTATGGACCCATTCATGTTAATATAATCTATTAATTCACCTACTTGTTCTTATCTCTTGTCTCTGTTATGTATGTATGTTTTGGTATGTATTATTGGTAACCTTATGTGATCTGTGAGATTACAAAATTGGTTCTATTGTTGGTAGTACATGTCTGAGATGTATGCAAATAGATGATATCAGAACAGGAGATTAAGGACTGGTGGGAACATAAAGTTGCAAATTATTTGCAGAATTACGCATGAAGAAACAGATTAATGACCGCACAAGCAAAAGAAAGATTCTTTATAGAAATACATGAGAAGTTTGTAGAATTAGTGCCCCAACTTCTGAAGAAACTCCTGGATGAAAAAAATGGAAGGGACTAAAGATCAATAGTTGCTAGAAAAACTAATCGGAGGGGGAAGAACAAACTTGTCGAAGTGGTTCAAAAAAATCGCCGATGAATTCTGGGAGGAGCAAACAGTAGAAGACAGAACTTCGGTGGAAACCGTTAAGGAGAAATTTTACACAAACATCACCAAGAAATTTATATGTTCAATACCGACCTTGCTATTTAAATTCTTGATCGAGAAGGGAGTGGGTCATATTGTCGAACCTCATCCATCACTTCACGGACTACCATTAAACCCTAACTGGGCGGAAAAACAAAAAAGGTGGGAAAAATTCATTGCAGAAAGGGAATGGGAATACTTCCTAAGTAAGTAGACCGAACTATCCAGGATTTCTAAAGCATCAGGTAAGCTATGGGGGGATAGCTGGTCATATGTCGGGATAAAGTGGAGTGGATTCTAGTTGACTAGAGGTAGATACCATTCACCAGTAATGAGAAGTTAACCAAAAGGGAAATCAAGAAGATAGTATCACACAAAGGTATGTTGGATGTTCAGAAAATAGATAGGGAAGAGAGACAACAAAGGAGGGAAGAAAGAAGAGAAGGATCCTTAGCGTTGCACCGAGGAATGTGTACGAGGGCGACCGACCAGGAAAGAACCCGCTAGATTCGGGTCATGATCGATAAGAAGAGGGCGTGGAAGAAGAGGCGTCCCATACAGAAGAAGAATTGTGGATAGAGCATCCAGAATCTCTCCAATTAAGAGGTCCCCAAGAAGTAACAACTCTATCTCCGTTGAATCCACGTACCCGGATACAAACTATTGTCAAAGAGGACCTTCGATTAGGAGCTGGTGACTTTGGTATATGGAGTCAACTAGACGATGAGACATACACTGGAAGACACCTCATTATCCGTCGACCAGAAGAAGGAAATTGGGTTACCTTTCAAGCGATACCCTCCAACCGAAGTATCCACTTACTTTTACCGACACATGAAGGATCACCCCCCATTCCAAATACAGCTTTGGAGGACACAAAACATTCATAACTGTGGACATGTAACTGTAGTTGGATATTGACAGAAGAAGTCGAAATCAATCGACTGTCGATCAAAGACAAAACGACAAAAACAACCAACGGAGACGAAAGTTCCCTCGACGATAGCTCTAGAGAGAGGAATAAGCAAATAACCCCACCACCCCCACCGCCACCTCTTGAAAGTAGCGACAGTGATTTCGACATGGGTCATGGGTCAGCACACATTCCTCTATATGAGGGGGATGAGGACCCCAGATGACACTGGTTCGTCTGTGAGTCAACTTGGGAGGCTAATCAAGTTACAGATGAAGACAGGAAGATGGCATAGTTCACCGGTGCCTTGAGGAAAAGGGCATTAAATTGGTATATGAAATTTTCTGAAAGACAACCTCAAGCAACCAAAACCGAGATCAAAGCGTAATTTATATCATTTTTCAAAACTCTAGCTGCAAAACATCTAGTAGCGAAAAAACTAAAAACAACATCACAGAAGCCTGGAGAAACTGTTCGCGACTATGATAAGCGATGGAAAGACCTTCTTAGCCAATTGGACTATGTTATAGATGAACAATTATTAATCTAGTGGTTTCTTGTAGGTTTATCTCAGAAAATATGCCGAGACATAAGTCTGGAAATATTCAAGTCTTACAAAGGTGCGCTTACAAAAGCTCTCCAAGTGGAAATGGATGAGGACATACTAGCATACTCCACTGATCAAAGATTAGAAGAACAACTTCAGAGTGTACAGAAGTATTTAAGGGAATTAAACCTGAAAATCAGGATATCTGGTGCACAAAGTGCTCGACGGCCGGACATTCCAAAGACAACTGTCGACAGGAATATAGCCGACAAAACGTTCGATTTGTGTAGACAAAATGTTTTTGTGACATTTTCCAGGAGCATGGAGACCACTCGACAAAATATTGTCCATTCAACATGAAGAACAACAAGGCATCTTGGTGTGGAATCTGCGAAACTAAAAATCATAACACAGTCGACTGCCATTTGAACCTAAAGAACCGACAAAATTATCATGCAGTCTACCAAACCACTGCAGTTGCACAAAATAATGAGCAAAACAACTTACCAAATGATCAGAACAGTCAGAGATATGAAGGCCGAATATACGAGCTCCGGTATGACAATCAACGTGGAGGCTACGGAGGTCGAGGTCGATTCTCTAGAAATCGAGACAACCGACCACATCGACCCATCCAATGCTTTACATGTTATAAGGAGGGACATCGGTATGCAGACTGTCCATATAAAGACATAACTGACCTCAAATTTTGTACTTATTGTGGAGTAGGGGATCACTCACTAGAGGATTGCCCTACCATGTTGGAAAAAATAAATACAAAGAAAAATGTTAATGTCTTGTCATGTGTGCAAAAAAATGATGTAATAAACACAAAACATTTGCATATTGTAACCTGACAAGGGCCAAAAAGAGGAAGTGATAACCCAAGAATTAGCAAAATAAAAGAGAAAAATGTCTACCCTGATCCACTTAAAGAAAAACAAACATACAAAGAAGCAACAAATGTATTCAAAAAATTTGCACGATAGGAACAAGCTAATGGCAATCGACATAACACAATAAATGAATTAATACAGCTCGTACAAAAAGACAACTCAGTATCTCAGTTCATCGATTTGTTATATGAAATAAACCACAACAATATTGAAAAACAAACAAAGAATATCTGTAGCTTAAATAAAAAAGATAAAGGTGATGTCGAACCACTTGTCGACCTGGAAATTGAGGGATACCATGTCTGACAAGTAGTGCTCGACTTTGGATCACAAGTAAACATCATGACTCGTAACACTTGGAAACAAATGGGCAGACCTCGACTATATGAGTCAGGTATATACCTAAAACTAGCTGACCAGGGCCTAATGGAACCTATTGGAGTCTGGAAAAATGTTGACACAAATATAAAAGGAACCTTGACCAAAGTCGAATTCAAAATCATTGACCTAAGGAAGGATCCAGTTCCTTCCCAGCGTTAGTAGGTCGACCTTGGGGTAGAAAGATGAAAGCATCAATAGCCCTGGACAAAGAGAGAATCAATTTAAAAGGAAATGGACAAAAGGTCATTGTACCTATTCATCCATCTCAAGGAGAACCTTGGACTAAACCTATCGATGAAGAAGTCGACATACGACAACTCTACCAGATTCAAAACAATGCAGATTATACAAAACCTAATATCTACGGAGAACTTCATTTAGGCAACCAAGACTCAGTTGGTTATAATTCAGACGCAGAATTATATGATTGGGATATTGAGAACCACGAAACACAAGCAAGAGGGTGTTGGACTATTCAAAAAGTGCAGAAAAATCCACCCAATAGTGCTTCATAGTGTCCATTGTCCCAAAAATATTTGAGAAGAAAATTAAGGAATACCCTACTTTACAACCTACCAATGTAAATACTACACAAATACCGAGATACAAAGAAAGAGAATCTCCAGTCATGCATGTATAACAGGTTTCCAAAAACATTGGTGACCATGACCGACTTCAAAGCCTAGTAGAAACTTTTACAGGCCAAGTTGCTCGATGGTGGGATACCCATCAGACAAGATTGCAGACCTGGACATCAGCTTTGACTTACTTTGTCGAAAGGTTTGGAGGAAAGAAGTTAACCAAACAGGCTCAGATACCTATATTCACTCAAGGATAGAATCCAGAAGATCATATTAAGACATGTGAAAAAGATTGGAGAAAACTTGGATACAAGGCTGCACCTGTTCCAATCAACCTTCTTCGACTTACTAAACAAATGGTATAAAATGGAAGAAGCTAGAGGTGAAACATTCTTATGGCATGAACTCAGAGAAAATTTCATTAAAGATTTTAACTTTATCCCATAAAATGAAAACTTGGTCGAACCAACAAAACAGATTAAACACTTTATACAGCCGACAGAAAACAAACCATTAAAAGATAACCGGCAGACAATGAAATGCAACAATATACAAACCAGGACAAAACCACAGTTGACAAGACTACAGTTAGAAAATGAAAATATAGAAGGGAAAATATTTAGATGGAAATCAAACCATGTTGAAACGACCAAACCTATTTGTACAGTCCTTAAAGTGGAAACAACCGACAAGATGGCACCCAAACAGACTAGATCCTTAGCCGAAGCCAAGAAATTACAGATTGCAGAAACACCTTTAGTCTGAAGGCTAAAGAACATTAAGAATGCCAAGGTGCATGAAGGCTCACGGCAAAAACTATGGACCAAGATGCAATAATGGGCTTATGTCAACAAGAATCCTACTCAAGCTGCAGAGAAAATAAAATACAGTACCATCTTCAACTATGTCAATGCACCGCTCATGCCCAACTTTGGTGGCACCAAGGAAACAACCGTAAAATTTATCATAAGTCAGTACCACAACGGCCGGTTCTACTTCGACCAAGCGGTTGACATTTATGGGGAAGACATCTACAAGCTGACAGGTCTCTCAAACATAGGAGGCCCATTACCAGTCGGTATTAAAGAAGGACTGGTCGAAGAACTAACTGGGTCGGCTTAGGGAAAAAACTCGAAGGAGTTGATGATTAGTCAAATCACAGCCTAAACGCCACAGATTGTGGCCAAAATAATAGCCATAACACTCACCCTGGTAGGTCGAGGCAATGACCTCAAATTAGACATGTTAGATGTTGTCGACACCATTGCGATAAATGAAAAGATATATAGATGGGATGAATATGTCACCGACATGGTCAAGACTATCTATGAAAGATGCCAAGAGAAGGGAGGAATCATTAGGTTCCCCTCCCTCATACTATGGATAGTCATGTACCATATTTTCCTCGAAGGAAACCCAATTTTTCAAGAACCGACAAGGTTCCACATGTGGAGATTCAAACATTCTCCGAGAAAAGAACCTTGAAGGAACTTGAAGACGAAAAAGTGCTGTTGGAGAACTAGCTCCAGCAGCTAAAAGTCTACATGACTAGATGGAGGGTGCCTCAAAACATCTGATGAAGTCTACCGACAAAGTCCCACATGCAGCTAGAGCTTGACCATACTTCGGTGTGGTACATGCAGGGGGATGACTCAAATGCAAAAGCCCTCGACTATTATCCATCGGTTGGATAGATCTTTCGAGAACTATCTTGAAAAGCTAAAACAAAAATACTAGTACTAGCGACAGTAAAAAAGTTCAACTTCTCGATCGAGGAGCTGTTAACTGACCAAGAGAAAGAAGAAGACTATGAGCTGAACCTCTACAACAGTACCTTTGTGTCGGAGGAGACACTGATCGAACACACTGACCGAATTCAAATCATCATCAAACCTCTGATAGCACAGAGAGAAAAACCATAGGCAGAAGAAACATAGGCAGAGTAGCATGTAATCACTCTGTTTGCAGACCCAAGAGCCAAGGGTAGAGACAGAACCACAAAACCTAGAGTATGCTATCACAAAAGGCATTATAAAAAAATTGTCGAAAGAGATAGCAGGTGCAAGAAAAAGATAAAAACACAAAAACGACAACAGGGAAAAGCTAAGCACAAGCTTATCATTATAGAATCATCAGACGACAAGGAGGAACTGGGAGCTACAACCATCAACATAATAGAATATGTCGCAGCAAATAAAGTGCCAGTGGAAACCCAGTTCCAAAGATTTGTCGAGGCAGGAGCACTACCAGGACGACCAAATAAAGCCAAGATCACCCACATGATGACACCTGAGAATGTCGTATATCTTGTGCCTACGCCTCCACCTCCATCTCTGACAAAAGTAACAAAGGAGCAAGTACCATAACAACATTTGATAATCCCACTCGACTTGTGCATAAATGCTATGTCGGAAGCTGTCAAAGAAAAGTTTGACAAGGACAGAGATTTGCAGGCATTCATTGAGAAACTTCCTGAGATATTCACGTTGATACAGAAGCTATCCACAAAATCACCTCTCTTAGAGGTCGGTGGATACCAACCCGGTCATGAATTCTAGTCACGAACCTTTGCAACCATCACTTCGACTTTTGAGAGAAATATCGACAAGGAAGCTAAAGTTACTGCACGTTGGACATTGACTATCACTCCGACTGTACCCCAAACCAACTTGCCAGCCCCTGTACCGACCGGAGGAGAAGAAAATGATGAGGACATAAATAAACAAATTAACCAAATGTTCTCCAACTTGGACTCACCTCCCCATCCCGACAACCCACCTCTTGGCCTCACTTCCACCAACCCAATCATTCCCGACCATTCACCAACTCCATCACCACCACCACCACCATCCCCCGACTCAGAACAAGCCCCACCACAACCATTAGCACCAACTGCATCCACTTCTGCACCCACTACATCTAACCAGCCAGAGGTAGTAGTCATCCCACCTCCCCAAACAGAGAAACCATCAACCACTATACCACAAACCAAAAATCCTGACTCGACTTTTGCAGGTACACAGGTGCCGACACAAATAGAGACAAAAAAACATAAGAAGAGGAAGGAGAAATAGAAGAAGGAGCATTATGGATAGCCATCAAAGGTCCATATCAAATTGAAAGTTGCAACCTCACTGACCGATGTAGAGCTAGGACAACTCCTGAAAACCCTAGCAGTCAAAGCAAATACAAGGAGCCAGCAGAGACGTAAGGAACTCGACAACAAGGTCGAAGAATAGGTCGAGTTTCTCAACAAATGTAGAAACCTCACACAATCAGTAATGCCAGGCCCAGTAGAGGTCGACACCAACAAACCGCTCAAAAGAGCATATCAACTATTTGAAAGCATGGTGTCGGCACTCCAAGCACAGATTCAAGAAACAAAGGAGGAGCAAAAAGAAGAAACTGCCTACCTCCTAATGGCACAACACATAGCGTTTGCTGAAGCTTATAAAGTGCTACAAGCTCACATGGAGGAGTCCGTCATCACTAAAGAAATATTGCGAGACTAGCCTGCTTACTATGAGCAAGTCTATCAACAAACTTGGCAAACCCGACAAGGGATCCAAGCACTTGAAAATAGGAAAACCACTGATGAAGCACTCAGAACCACAATAGAAGAACAAATAGTGCTTGAGACAACCAAGCTATAGAAACTTGAGAGGGAAGCACATCAGTGGGTGCATAAAGCTATCCTCAACTTGCAAAAAGTTGACATCATCTGCCTGTAGATGAAACGACTTGTCGAGAATGTAGAGGAGAAGGACCAGTATATGGGTCCCGACATGGAGAGAATAGCCGAAGTCTCCATTTCAGAGAAGATGTCGATCTTATCAAGTCTGACTACACTCACCATCGACATCCACAAAATATTGCAAAGTTGGATAGATTTCCAACATCACCTAGCAGTGATAGCCCCAACAATTGTCAAAGTCTGTGTACAGAAAAAACTGACCATCAGACTTCACAGCCCAGGAAGACCAGGCACATCATAATGACTACTAAGAACAAACAGGAAGAATTTTGTACCTCCTTGTTTCTTTTGGACGAAGAAACGTTTTGTTCATGGGGGAGATGTTGGAGGAGCAAGTCGATAAGTCAACTTGAATGATAGCCGACTTAGTCGATCAACCAACTAAGTCAATCAGTTGACTTAAACGATCAATCAACTAAGTCGATCAGTTGGCTAAGTCGATCGGTCGACTAAACTAGAGATTAGGTCAGCCACCTAAGGTCGTGTCGGTTCATCGAACTGATAGGTAGTTATTTTGTAAATGTTTTGTAATCATATATATTAGGCTGTTGATCTAGATGAGAAATCGGTTCAGTTCTTTGTATTGTATGGACCCATTCATGTTAATATAATATGTTAATTCACCTACTTGTTCTTATCTCTTGTCTCTGTTATGTATGTATGTTTTGGTATGTATTATTGGTAACCTTATGTGATCTGTGAGATTACAACAAACCACGTGACAAACATCGTGTGTTGATTTGTGATCTATTTGTGTGAGTGGACACTCTTGGTGTTAGGTCTTTTGGGAGTACCATGTGTACCCGAACATGGTATAAGAGCATTTATGAAGAGCCGCTTCCATTTGTGATCACGATCTAGAACCGGTGTTGTCGAAACTTTGAAAGGGTTTCTGGTTCTGGATTTTCTGTTCATTTGTGGCCCGTGAGAGCTATTCCATTGCGTCATAAGTGTCGTTTCCATTGGGAAATAGTTTTCGTTTCATCGAAAACTGTTTTCGTTTCATTGAAAACTATTTATGTTTGTTCCAGAAACACCAATTTCGACAAATTTGAAGGTATAATGTTACAGTGATGGATTTGTTTTATTTTTTTTCTCTCATATTTTATCAGTATATCTTTATTATTTTAGTCTTGGACTGTTCCCTTTCCTGTCTGCATATTCTCTTTGTCGTGCACCTTGCGCGATCGCGGTGAATCAGAAATAGAAAGAGATTTTTTTTTGTTGTCTTCTCGGCTATGTATGCTCTTTGTCATGCACCTTGTGCGATCGCAGCGAATAAAAAATAGCGAGAAAACTTGAAAATGCACACTTTCCGGGAAAGCTAACCAAGATCTAACTCCATAGTGTGGAAAAGTTTTTTTTTTTTGTGATTTGTAGGAAACAAAGGCAAGCACGGAGAATGAGAGAGAAGAGTAAAAGAAAAAGAAAAAAAACCCCTTTCTCATTCCCTTCTTTTACGTACCTTTTAAACTTAGCTCACTTGGTCCAAAGTTGCTTTTTTCCTTAATAGGTCTTGAGTTCAAGTCTTATTAAGCTACTTTTAGTGCATGCAATTTCTATTTTCAACTTACTTTATTGTAAAAGTGCATCTCACTTAAATAAAATAAAATACAAAGTGAGTCACTTAAGTCTTTTAATTTATTGCCGCACTATTTAAAGTAACATTATTGTAAAAGTGAGCATCACTTATTCGACAAAAATGATTCACTTAAAAGCAACTTTATTGTAAAGTGATTGTCAAAGGTTGATCTTGGGAAGAGGGGCGTTCTTTTTTTAGTTGGTCAAGTTAATATCTACCACGTCACTATTGGGGACATCTTCAACATTTTCTTTGATCAAGCATAACTTCATCATTCAGAATCAGTTTTTAAGGCTGTTTTTTTTAAAACAGCCTAATTTTTTGAGCTCTTTGCATCCAGGCAGTTAGTTTCTGTTCTTTAAGCCATTATTTTCAAGTATGGCTTCCCCTTGTGATATTATACTTACCAGTTCTAACTATTTCTCATGGAAATCTCGTATGGAGGATGTTCTAAGAAGTAGCGGAATTTTCATAATTACCTCAGGGAAAGAAACAGAACCCACTGATGATGATAAGAAAATAAAATGGGGAAATAGATGTGATGAAGCTCGTGGATTGATTGGAATGTCAATATCTACTGATTTGTGATTCCACATATTTGGAATTGATGAACCTGATAAAGCTTGGGAAAAGTTGGAATCTGCGTTTGGTAAACATAATGAAATTTGAGGTCATCAACTTGAGAATGAGTTGATTTCTTTGAATACAAGTGATTTTTCATGCATTCAAGACTATTTATCTAAATATAAAAATATTAGACTCTTATGTGAAGAATTCAATATTAAGAAAGAAGAAAAACAATGTATTTATCATATTCTTTCCAAACTTGGACCTGCATATTCTATTTTTGTATCTACCTTTTACTCCATGAAATAATTCTTGACTGCAGCTAGCTATCAAAAGCCTAGTCTTGGATCCTTTTGTGATTCCTTAATTAGAGAGCAAGATAAGCTCATTCATATTGGAATAATTAACAATGCAGATACATCTAGGAAAGCCTTATTGTCCCAACAGAAAGAAAAGTCGAAGCCTCCCAAGAAACAAAAATTTTGCAATAATAAGCCAAAAAAGGGTCCCAAACCCTCTCAGTCAGCTCCTTCTTTAAAAAATGACAAAGGATCTAAGCCCAAAGGAAAGAAGACTGAGCGTCATTGCAATTTTTGTGGGAAACATAATCATGATGAATCTAAGTGTTTTAAGAAGATGGCAGCATTGGAAGCAACAATGAAGAAACACCACATTAGCCTAGATTCATCTTCAGAATCTACCTATCATGGACATGCACTTGGTGCTTCTGGTTACTCTTATTCTGCATCTTCTTCTTCTATTTCAAATGAATGCATCATTGATTCTGGAGCATCTTATCATATGGCTAAGGATCAAGGCATCTTTTCTACTATGAATGAATGTGACACCAAACAAATATTTCTTGGTGATCATGATAGTTCTCTAAGTGTTGTAGGATCTAGAACAATTCCAGTAGAAAATGGTCATTTTAGTGATGTACTATGTGTTCCAAGAATTTCCTGCAATTTGTTGTTAGTCTATCAAATCACTCATCTAGTGAAGGTAAAAGTGTAACGTTTACACCTCACCAAGTTGTAATCAAGGATTTTAAAGATCCTCAACATGTCCTAGCTACCAAAATTGTTGATGATATTACCAGGTTGTACAAATTTAACAACTTTGGGTCATCACCTTTTCTTTCAGTTTTTGTTGCTCATTGTGATAACTTGAGCAAACTTTGGCATGAGCGATTTGGTCACTTAAATTATCGCTCATTGCAACAACTATGTAAAGACAATATGGTGACTAGTCTTTCGATGGTATCTTACAAGGATGGTGTTTGTTCCAGTTGTGTACTCGAAAAACATCATCGGGACAGTTTTGACAAACGTACCTCTTGGAACGCCTCAGTTCCCTTGGAGCTTGTGCATAGTGACTTGTGTGGTCCTCTTCTATCTGCTTCCTTTTTTGGTTTCAAATATTTCTTAACTTTCATTGATGACTACTCCAGACGCACTTGGGTTTACTTCCTAAAACTTAAGAGTGAAGTATTTAACATGTTCTTGGCCTACAAGGCCCTTGTTGAAAAAAAATCTAGTTATCAAATTATTAAGTTAAGATCGGACAATGAAGGAGAATATGTTAACAAAAAGTTCACTACTTTCTGCACTGAACAAGGAATCCAATAGCAACACACTGTTCCATATACACCACAACAAAATGGTGTAGCTGAATGGAAGAACCGCACTTTAAAAGAAATGGCTAATTGTATGATCCAATCTAAGGGACTAAGTCTTCAATATTGGGCTGAGGCCATAAATTGTGCAAATTACATAGTTAATGACACACCCACTAAGGTTTTACAAGGTATAACACCGAAAGAAGCATGGAGTAAAATTAAACCATATGTAAATCACTTCCATGTGTTTGGTTGTGAAGCATGGGCTCGCATTTCGGATGAAAAATGGAAAGCATTGCAACCTAAAAGTGAAAAGTGTATATTTGTTGGATATTATAAAGATGTAAAAGGTTATAGACTTCTTCAGCCACATTTTCATGGTATAATCATTATAAGAGATGTTAAATTTGATGAAAATCTCTTGGTCTGCGAGCCTAACTTGGTGGGTGTGCCATCTTTGGCCTACGAGCCTGATTTGGTGAATGTGCCTTCTTCTCCTTCCAAATTCCTTGACATGTTTTCAACTCCAGTTTCTGATGATGACAGTGAGGATGAAAATCCACCTCTACCTGCTTATGTTCCTCCAGTTGCACCATCACCAATGCTTCCTTAATGGGTCCATTCAACACGTGAAGCAGTTGGTGATCTTGCCTATGATCCTAGAGATGAACGTCGAACACGTTCTCAGTTTTAGTGAGCCTCTTCTCTTTTGGATCAAGCTTCCAAGAATCATGATCCAGAAACTTTTGCAAAAGGTTCAGGAAATCCATATTGGGATACATCTATGGATGACGAATATCGTTCCTTGATGGTGAATGATACTTGGGATCTTGTTCCTCTTCCAAAAGGAAGAAAAATTGTCAGATATAAATGCATCTATAGAACTAAGTATGCATCAGATGGAAGTGTTGAAAGACTTAAGGCAAGGTTAGTTGCAAAAGGTTTTTCCCAAGTTGAAGGGATTGACTACAATGAAACCTTTGCTCCTGTCGCAAAAATGAATTCCATCCACCTTGTTTTTTCCCTTGCAACCTTACATAACTGGGAAGTCCATCAAATGGATGTCAAATATTCCTTCTTACATGGTGATTTATAGGAGGAAATTTACATGGAACAACCTCCTGGATATGTTCAGAATAACTCTAGCCTTGTCTGTCACCATAAGAAATCCTTATATGGCCTTAAGAAATATCCTAGAGCTTGGTATGCCAAAATGGATAGCTTTCTCCTTGACACGGTTTTTTCTAGATGCCATTCTGACCCCAATGTCTATACCAAGAAAGTAGGAAACCATCTCATCATACTTGTTCTTTATGTTGATGATCTTATCCTTATTGGTAGTGACCCTAAACTTTTAACCCATGTGAAATCCAGTCTTAAGCAAAATTTTGAAATGTCAGACTTAGGACATTTGCATTATTTTCTTGGTCTCCAAGTCTTGTAAACCAAAGGAGGAATCTTTATTTCCCAGTCTAAGTATGCTTGTGACCTTCTTCGTCACTTTCACATGGAATATTGTAAACCAACCCCTTGTCCCTTTCAGTCCGGAGTCAAAATTTCTGCCACTTGTACTTCACTTGAAGTAGATGCCACCTTGTATCGTCAGCTTGTTGGTAGTCTCTTATACTTGACTCATTCCCGTCCTGACCTTTCCTTTGCCATTGGTCATTTTGCTCATTATATGCAAACGCCTGGTGAAATTCACTGGAAAGCAGCAAAAAGAATACTTCGATATATTCGAGGTACAATTTAGTTTGGGATTCATTATAGTACAGGGGGGAAACCTTTGTTTGTTGGTTTCACTGATTCAGATTGGGTCGACGATCCTGATGATCGAAAGTCTATTGCAGTTTATGTTTTCAATATGGGATCTGGACCTGCCACTTGGGCTTGTAAGAAACAACAAGATCTTGCTCTTTCTTCAGCAGAAGCAGAATATTGAGCTGCAGTTAATACCAGTCAGAAAGATTTATGGCTTTGACAGATCCTTTCATAGTTTGGATTCAAGTAGCAGCAGCCTACTCCACTATGGTACGACAATCAAAGTGCCATCAAGCTTGCCAAAGATCCAGTTGTACATCAATGTATCAAACACATTGAGCTACACATGCACTTCATCAGAAATCTTGTTCATGATCATGTTCTTGAAATGCTATATTTCCCTATAGATGATCAAGTTGCAAACATCTTCACCAAGTCTCTTACAGAAGTGAATTTTTCTAAAATTCGATCTATATTAGGATTTTAGGAATGTGTCCTTAAGGGGGGATAGGCTCTAATACCTCCTTCCTTCTCCTAATAGTGTCACTTTTGTAAATCCTTCAATCCTATCCCAAGTTGTTCTTAAGGGGGGATGCTAGGATATTTAGACACTTAGGAGTTAGTTAAGATCAACTTGTGTAATATATCCATTAGGTAAAGTGTGTTTCTTTAGTATGCATTAGTATGCATTTGTAAATATTCTAATCCGATGGTCACGATATGTTATAGAAATAAAGTGATCCGATGGTTCAACTTCTCTTAGATCATACCTACCATTAATCCGTGGCTTAACACCTGATTGGTCCATGATCTCTATTTAAAAAGCATGGAGGGTCCTTAGCTAGTTGATCGATTATGAGAAGCTCATTTGTAAATTTATTCTTTTGCATAATAAATTGCTCCAAGTAGCTATTTGGCTAGGGCCATGGACTGTTTCCCTCTCGAGGGTTTTAACCACGTGACAAACATTGTGTGTTGATATGTGATCTGTTTGTGTGAGTGGCCTCTCTTGGTGTTCAGTCTTTTGGGAGTACCCTGTGTACCCGACCAGGTAACCCAAAAATAAATGCAGGCCAACAGAGAGCCATGGGAAGGGAAACAGGATACACCAGGAAGGTTTAACGAAAACAAAATAGAACCTCAATGTAATCTCTCAAAACAAGTTATAATCAAGTCTACAAGGAAACATAATATGAAAAAGGAAACGATGGAAGGACATCTAAAACCCTGACTAAAGCAATGAATTTCCTAAAACCGCTAGAGCAGAGGCTCCCTGGCATTCCTAAAAGCTTCAAAAAAATTCCCCTTCCTTAATTGGTGTTCAATCACCTCTGTATAAAGACCAGACATAGAAACAAAATCATCATATTTTCCACGCCTACAATGCACATGAGATCTTCCTATGAGTGTGCCTGAGTAAGCTAATGAAATTCGATTAACATCATCACGATCACTCCAAATGACAGCAAGCCGATTCCATTTAAGAATTGCTTTGATATCTGGAAATCTAGATCTCTTATGGTCCATTACAAGGGAGACCTTCGAAGGATAGACAAGTAAAGTTTAACCTCCTAGTTCTGTATTACTGAGATGATGCACTGCTCTTTGAGCTGCTTTTGGAGAGAAAAATGTTATTGTACCCCATTTTTTAGTTGCTTCTCTTTGTCCAGCCACTGAGTATTTATGGAAACCAGCTATGCTACCATCACAATTTTCAAACATTAACAAGATCTCTCTATCATCAAGATTTTATGCATCTGGATTAAAAACTTCAATGCTTAAACATTTTCCATCTAGTATGAGATGTTTAATTTCTGCACTAGCACCAAAAAGTGCCATTGGAGACTGATTTCACTAGGAGGCATAGAATAAATACTTTTCTATGCCTCCATTATATATGAATCTATATCATCCCACCCATCCTTGTCACCTTCCTCTTCTTGCACTCTGTTCTCATCAATGTCTCCCCAACTATCTGTTGAGGTTGGTGATGGAGGAGGATTATCAATATGGTCAACTGCAGATGAAAGATTTGTTGCTGGAGTATCTGAAACATATAATGCTGTAGAAAAAAAAATTCATGTATTATGAACAGAAAAAAATATCACTATGTGCAATGGATAAGAACAAGGAATTTAATATTAAAATGAAACAGGTTCTTTCTAGCTATCATGAAAATGATAACACAGTTCTAAACAGCTCAGAACTATTAAGCTTATGGAATTTGATTGCCATCTCAGAACTATTAAGGTTATGGAATTTGATTGCAAGGGTTTGAGAATCTAGAGAAGAGTTCAAAATCAAAGCAAAAACCAAGTATTGATTTCAGCTTTTGATCCCTATGAAAAGAATCAATTGGTTGGCGGTTGCTTTAGGCTAAAAGAAGCAATATACATCTGGTATAACGACATACAAAAAGTAATGATATTCTCTTATGAGAAAAAGTTGCTCACAATAATGACCAGAAGGTATGTGGCCTATAATGACGTAGACACGAATAGATAGACAACTCAAGAAACTTTTTATCTATTTATATATATATTTGAGAATGAAAATCCCAGTTTGCTTGTGCTATTTCCATATCAATAAGAATGCAGGAGAATCCCTTCACAGAAGAGTTTAAACATTAAACCACCGATCAAGCATGATGTATCACTAATCAAACGTAACACAGATTAAAGTATAAACAACCAAGCTTTGAGTAGAGAAATAGAACAGGTGAATTAGATAAAGGAGAACAATATGCATCTGGTAGAACGACATACAAAAAGTAATGAGATTCTCCGATGAGAAAAAGTTTCGCACAATAATGACCAGAAATTATGTGGCCTATAATGATGCAGACATGAATAGTTAGACAACTCAAGAAACTTTTTATCTATTTATGTATATAGTTGAGAATGAAAATCCCTGTTTGCTTGTTCCATTGCCATATAAATAAGAATGCAGGAGCATCCTTTCATGGAAGCGATTAAACCACCAATTAAGCATGTTGTATCACTAATCAAACATACTACTGTTTAAAATATAAACAACCAAGATTTGAGTAGAGAAATAGAAAAGGTGAATTAGATAAAGGAGAACAAGGGCAAACTTTCAAACAAGCTTTCAAGAAGATTATCCATGATTGGAATTGCTCTAGTTTTGATTCTCAAGCAAGGTTCAGATGAAGACATATTGAAGGAGCAACTCATTATGGGCCTAAATAATACTTGTATTTCCAATTTCATAGACTAAGGATCACCAGACTAAAGAATGTTCTCCGAATGATGCAAGTTTAAGGAAATACTAGTAATTTTAAAGGGAAATGAGTGTACTTGATAGAGTATCCAATCTTCCTGAGCTATCAGGACAATGATCTACAAGAAGAATATATATATATATATATATATATATAACCAGGACCAACTAAATGACATGTTTTTCATGATTACGCAATGAGGGTGACCTACACAGACATTAGAATAGAGGGATCTAAACAAATCTAGACATTACAATCTCGAGCCCCAAGGAAAATGTTAGGGGCAAAATTAATCCCATACACAAATTTTTGAGGTGTTTTTCCAAAAAAACATTTGCCAATTGCCAATTTTTTCTAAAATGATTCACCCCAATTGCTAAAGAAATCAATCTTACAACCAAAATTTCACAATGGAAATACTTTATATAGGGTTTCAAAGGTAGAATGCGACTGATGGGTTTTAATGAAAAATATTTAATTAAAGTCTCAAAATAAAAAAAGGTAGAGAATGTGAAGCAACTTTGATAGGTCAAGGAGATAGTTCTCCCTGTGCTCGGGAATTGTTCTCCCTGTGTTAAATGAATTCTATTTGAGAAATAATAATATATTAAGTTCTAACAGTCTTGAAACTAAAGGTGATTTGCCACATGGGAAAATGTCTTCAATTTTTATGGAAAGGCCTATGTGTTTGCCAGTGTAACGTCCCCGACCCTCCAACCAATTAAGAGGATGCTACCGATGCTTCTATCTACCTGGGCTAGCGCCATGAACATAATAATAAAAATTGAAATGCTTTGAACTAAAACATGCATACATTATTACCATACAGCAGAAGCAAAACCATACATTCAAGCATTCAACATGTTCAATGTAATTCATTATCAAATGTAATTGTAGGGATTTAAACACAAGAATACTTATCTTATGAAGAAGAATGCCCCATAACCAGCTATGTTGTTGCAACGTTCCACCCAACCATAGGCTAGTGTGCTCCTTAATCTCTCAGCAACACTGCCACCCCTAAGCTGGGCATGATTCCCACAAGGAATAAGGAAACTAAGTAGGGAAACACATAGCCAAATACATGTCAAAACTCAGTCAATCCAACACGGTTGGGTTTATCAGACCAAGAGTACACAACAACACATAACCAATCCAACAAGTTGGGTTTATCAGGTTATCTGGAGATGGAATCACGGTCTGCTAAGCTAGTGGGCTCACTGAAGAGATAAGGATTCCTACACCAGAACTAGCTTGAATCCTAAGACATCCACACACACCCAACACAAGGAATCATTCCCTTCTATGCTGCACAATCCCTCAAGACATGACTTCCCTTCTAGTTCTATTCAGGGCGTGTAGAGAAGAGATCCATCCCTCTAGCTTTGTCTACGAGGATCCTACAAAACACTAGGTTTGGCAAGCAGACTCCTTTCCACTTCTACATAGTCCAAATACCAATATCCTGTGCACACACAACAAAACAACTAGCACAACAATTCACATCTATAGGGTTTAAAGGAAAACACCACAGAACAAAACCGAAATGGAAATTTGGGTAATACACAGCTCATAATGAGCAATTCGATTCCAAAGTCATTCTTGGACCTATCGTGGCCAAAATGACTCAACAAGAATCCACAACAACCCAAAATTCATGGGGAGACCAGCAACGATTTCTCAGCTACGTGAGGAAAGGAATGCAAACTGCGTGAAGCTGAATTCACCTACCCATACCCACAATGTGAAGAGAACTACAGATAGAAAAATCCCAAAAATGAAATTCACACACAACAACTTCCATCCATTTTTAGAGAGAGCCCAATGTGGATGTATGATGATGAGGAAAAACATCGAGGGCCCAAAGCCATGAATGAGAACTACTCACAACAAGACCATGAAGGTAAGGAATCTCTCCTACCTCTCCGCATGAGGAAAAAAATGAAGAATAGTGGTCATTCCCTCTTCTCCTCCTGCCCACGTGAGGATGGACGTGCTCCTTGGTGGAGTGTGCATGTGGGCAAGGACTGAAAGTCCTGCCACACATCACTGTCCATGTAATAACTTCCCCAACTAACATCAGAGGATTTAATTTGGTATTTGAGAGAAGAATAAGACAAAAAGGTTGTTGAATGAGACAATGGATAAAGGGTGAGTAAGACAAAATATAGGTGACAACTAAATGGTTTTATCAATTGACACTTGGTTGTTCCCCAATGGCTCCTAAGGGTTAGTTATTTCCCCATCGTTATCCTTAGGAAAATCATGCCCCTTCTCATTATTGTTGCATTGACATAGTTAGATGCAGGTATTTTAATTAAAATGCATATTTACATGATGCAAACATTATAATGTGCTAGCTAGCACAAATATACCATCGACAACGATTTTTAATTGCCGGAACATAAAACGTTAAATCAATGGTGGGGGTTTTTCCTTTAGCTCCAAACGATGATTAATTACAATATATACATCATATAAATTTAATGCAAACAAGGTCAAAACTGGGGTGTTACATTCCCCTCCCACTTCAATAGCACTATCCTCAGTGCTTTACAAAATTGAACAAAATGCTACACTGGTACTGCCTCAATGTTCCGTAAAATTGAACAAAAATGGGTGTGCCAATCGCATGGCATCCTCCAGCTCCCAAGTAGCCTCTTCAAGACTGTAGTGCTTTGATTGCACCTTTACCTACCCTATGGCTCGGTTCTGGAGCATTGTGACCTTCCTGTGAAGGATGTGCATTGGATCGATTTGGAACTCTCCCTCGGGTTCCACCTGAATCAAATCCCAATTTATCACATGGTTAGGATCATGTACATATTTCTTAAGCAAAGAAACATGAAAAACATTATGAGCTCTAGTGCTAGCAGGAAATGCAATTCTATATGCAACTGGCCCTATTCTTTCAAGCACTTCAAACAACCCACAATATCTTAGTGACAGCTTGGCACAACTTCCAAGCTTCAAGGAACTCTTCTTTGCCCTCACTCTGAGGTAACCATGATCCTTGACACTGAAATCTCTATTCACCCTATGCTTATCTGCATAGCTTTTCTGTCTGTCCTAGGATGCTTTCAGATTCTGCCTAATCTTTACAACCTCTTGCTCCATCTCCTTGAGCAATTCTAGACCAAGCACAACCCTATTCACTAGATTATCCCAACTTACTGGTGTCCTACACCTCCTACCATAAAAATATTCATATAGACTCATCCCCAAGGATGCTTGCTGTCCATTGTTATAAGAAAATTCAACCAAGTGTAAATAATCTTCCCACTTGGTTGGTTTATCCATCACATACATGCGAAGCATGTATTCAAGCACCTAATTAACTCTCTCTATCTATCCATCCATCTGAGGATGATAGGCAGTGCTGAAATTCAACTTTGTACCCAAATCTGCGAAGAACCCCTTCCAAAAATTGGAAGTGAACTTGACATCTCTGTCAAAGACTATTGCCTTAGGTAATCCATGAAATTTAAAAATATCCTTCATGAAGATCTTTGCAATGTCATTAGTCTTATGTGTAGACTTAACTGGTATAAAATGTGTTTCCTTCGTCAACTTGTCCACCACAACCATGATGGAATCATGTTGTCTCCAAGTAATTGGAAATCTTGTAATAAAATCCATGGAAATAACTTCCCATTTCCATTCTGGAACTGGCGAAGGCTACAACAAACCTGCAGGGTGTTGATGCTCAACCTTTACCTGCTGACATTTTATGCACCTTGAAATATATTCATCCATGTCCTTTTTCATTCCTGGCCAAAAGTACTTCTTTCCGGCTGTAGAAATTGTCTTCTGATATCCTGGGTGACTAGAATACGAAGCTTGATGGATCTCATCCATAACAACTCTTCTCAAATTTTCTACATTTGGAATATAAATTCTTCCTTTATAAGTAAGAATCCCATCTTCTTCCAATTTATATCCCTCATAACTCTTCTCAAGACTTTGATTCTGCAATTTGTCTTTTACTTGCTCATACAATTCATATTCAATAGTATGATTAACAATCTGTTGTCTCAAATATAATTGGAAAATACTGAGAAATGCCACATGCATTTCCTGCACCTTCCTGCTTAGTGCATCAGCTACCTTGTTCTCTTTTCTTTTTATGTGCTTGATTTCAAAATCAAACTCACATAAAAACTCCAACCATCTCGTTTTCATAGCATTTAATGTAGGTTGATCAAACAAATACTTCACACCACAATGGTCCATCCTTAGCTCAAATATTCTTCCCATCAAGTAATTCCTCCACATCTTGAGAGCATGTATTATGGTTGCAAGTTCTAGATCATGAGTGGCGTAGTTCTTCTCATGCTCCTTCAACTTTCTTGACTCATAACATATCACGTGGTTGTCTTGCATAAGGACTCCTCCAAGCCCTTGTCTGCATGCATCGGTACACACCCCAAACTATTTTTTTGGGTCTGCAACTTTCAATACTAGTGCACTGGTGAGAAGATTCTTCAACCGTTGGAATCTTTCTTCACACCTCGATGTCCATTCAAACTTTATCCCCTTCTTTTGCAAAGAAGTGATGGCATGTGAAACTTTGGATAATCCTTCAATGAATCTCCTGTAGTATCTTGCAAGTCCCATAAAAGATCTTACATCGATCACATTTCTTGGAGTAGGCCAATTCATAATGGCTTCAATCTTTTCAGGATTCACAGATATACCCTCTTCTGAGATAATGAGACCCAAATACTGAATTCTATCTATATAGAAGTCACACTTGCTCAAATTTGCATACAGCTGATGCTCCTTGAGCAATTGTAATGTCAATCTCAAATGCTCTTCATGCTCTTCCTCATTCTTAGATTAAATAAGGATTCCATCAAGGAAAACAAGAACAAACTTGTCTAAATACCTGCTAAAGATGCTGTTCATGAGGTACATAAATGTAGCTGGTGCATTTGTGAGACTAAATGGTACCACTACAGACTCATAATGTTCATACCTTGTTATGAAGGATGTCTTATGAATGTCTTCATCCTTGATTCTTACTTGATGGTAACCAGACCTCACGTCAATATTGGGAAATACCTTTGCTCCTCTCATTTGATTAAAGAGGTAATCAATCCTAGGAAAAGGATATTTATTCTTCATGATGACTTTGTTCAATTGTATGTAATCAATACACAACCTGAGTGTACCATCTTTCTTCTTTACAAACAGAACTAGTGCTCCCCACAGAGACACACTCGGCCTGATATACTTCTTTTGCAACAAGTCCTGTAGTTGCATATTTAACTCTAGCATCTTAGGTGTACTCATTCTGTAGGGTGTCTTGGACACTGGTGTTTCTCCTGGCACAAGTTCAGTTGTGAAATCAATGTCCCTCTTTGGAGGAATCCCTATAATCTCATCAAAAAACACATCCTTGAATTCCTACAACACATGAAAGTCCTTCAACCTAGGAGTTCCATTCTCTGTTGCCTCCAAAAAATGAGCTGCATACAACTGTCAACCTTTCCTACAAAACTTCTTCAACAACATTGCTGAAACCTGCCTCACGGAAATCACCTTTGGATTTCCTTTCACAATCCTTGAGTTTCCTTCTTCATCCAATCAATCAAAAGCCTTATTATAACAACCAAGATTTACTCTGTGAGCTTCTAACCAATCCATTCCAATGAGGACATCATAGGAACCAAGTGGTAGAACATTCAGATCTATACAAGTGACCAATCCATTCATGACCAATGGACATTTCTCTACCAGTTCACTAACCTTTCTCTTAGTTCCAGTGGCTAGCTGAACTAACCAAGATTTTATATGCTTTACTTTCTTAAAAGCACAAATCTCCACTATTGTAGGAGTAATGTAAATGTGAGTAGAACCAGGGTCAATCAAAATAGAAATAGATTGTTGAACAATATTACCTACAACTTCAACCATAGTTGACTAGTGATCTGCCTGGCGGTCCTCTAGTGATGCATAAATCCTAGGGATGAGCGTTGCTACTTGAACCACTATTTCTACTTCTTGAATGTTGTAAGTTGGCCTTTCACTCTCATTCTCGAGTGGACAATTCCTGCGCATGTGGGGTCCTCCATATTTCCAACATTGGAGAGGTTCCTTGTTCGACTGTGGCTCTTTAGGCCTTTCTCCCATCACTTTGGTTGGCTACTTCTCAGCTTGTGACGGTTGCTTCTGCTGATTCATGAAGTTATAAGGTTTTAAACCTTTCTTCCTTTGGTTAGACTTCTCATTTTTATTGTTCTTCCATGTATTATGATAATTGGGTTTACCTTTTCTTTGCTCATAGCAATACTTAGCCTTCCTTATTGCTTCTTCAAGAGTTCTAGGTTCATAAAAGTCAATTGAGGCAATCCACTCAGGAAACGATGGATTTTCACTTTTTCGTCTTTGATATACCTAACATACCTCAATAGATCCAAGAAATTATTGGCATACTCTTCCATGGTCTGTTGTCCCAATATCAGCTCATGGAATTCTTCAATCTTATCTTCATAGTACCTGTCAGAGAGGTAATTATGCTTGAAGTATTTCTTGAATTGTTTCCACACAATTCTTATTTCATTAACCTTTTTTACTTGTGTGTGGTGTTCCCACCATATGGATGCTCTTCCAGTCAAATTGAATATATATACCCTTGATTTCATATTTACAGAGTAGTCTTGAACTTGGAAATACTTCCTCATCCCAAGGAGCCAAGCCTCAGCTTCTTGGCCAGTCTTGACCTCACCATTAAAAGTAGGAGGCCTTGCCTTTTTGAATTCATCTCATGAATTGTTCTTGTAACGTCTCCTCCTCTTATTGCTGCGAGATGGAGAGTTGGAATCCCCACTGGGTTTTTCACAATATGATGACCCACTGGTAGGCCATTCTGGAGTATTCCTTCTATCCCTGGAAGACTTCCCAGAGACATGGGACCTTTTACAAGAATCTCCCCTGGTGCTACTTCTGCCTCTTTTTGGATTAGTTTTCTGATGCCCAGAGTTTATCTATCTTTGGATGTCTGTCAAACTATGCAGTATAGCTGCATTTATCTGATTTTGATGTTCTTGAGCCTTAAGCATCCTTTCGTTGTCTTCTCTGCAACTTTGCAAATCCACCCTTAGGCTCCTCATGGTGGCTACAGAAACTGGGGGAGTATCTTGAAGTATTCTCCCATAGCATCTTCCTTGAACTCATAGGGGTCCTGTGCATCATTCATGTCGTCGATTCTCATATTGGCACAATCAAGAACAAAATTTTTGAAACTGCTCTATGTGAAATTTTTCCTTTGAAGGTGACTATAGTTCTGCAAATGTGTTAATAAACACAATTGTTAGTTGCATAACAATCTCATGAGTTCATAATTACTTACATGCATTTGGAAAATACTAGATTGGAAACTTTTTCAAAACACATAGTTTTCTTTTCACCAAGAACGACTGTATCAGGGGGACAATACTAGATTGGCAACTTTGTCAAAACACACATTTTTTTTTTTGTAAATATTTGATTTTCGCGCAATATGGCACATAATATCACTGCCATTTTTCACCATTTCAGCACCTCTAAATCCCACTGGAATCCTCCTTTTCCACTGAAAAACTCATATTTTTTTCCATCCGATCGGATCCCTTCCCAACAAGTCATTTGATGTATCAGGTCACCGTTGACAATTTTTTTGACACCTCAGTGGATTGATATTCATTTCCCTTTCGATTCTTATCATATCGATCTTCCTCTGTCTTCCAACGCATCGACTTGATCTTCCTTTGTCTTTCGACGCATCGACTCGATCTTCCTTTGTCTTCCAACGCATCGGCTTGATCTTTCTCTATCTTCCGACACATGGGCTCGATATTCCTTTGTCTTCCAATGCATTACCTCGATCTTCCTTTGTCTTCCAATATGCCTTGGATATTTTCGCTTGAGCGACATTGGAAAAATTTTCCCGAGATTTCCTGTACTTCGAAAAAAATTTCAAATTTTTTTTCTCTTCATTTTCCTTATCAGCGGGGTCTTGGGTTGTTATTTGATGTATCGGCTCATCTTAGCCGAGACCTTGGGATCCACCCAGCCGAGATCTTCTGCTCCTCCCAGCCGAGACTTTGATCTCCTTTGACCTCTCCCAGTCGAGACCTTCGGCTCCTCCGGTTCCTCCTTGCCGAGACCTTCGGCTCCTCCCAACCGAGAACTTTGACAAAAATTCAAACTTAGAAATTTTTTTAATAAAAATTATTCTTGCTTTGGTTCCTTTGTTTGATGGACCCAGCTTAATTCATTTGATGTATTGGATGGACTCATATTAAGTCATTCTATGTATCGGATGGACTCAACTTAAGTCATTCGATATTTCCCATACTTAAAATTGTTTTGAAATTCTCCTTGTTAGCCTTGGTCAGGAGGGGTTAATTCTACCTCTGTTAGCTGATTTCCTTGGCCCATAGAGGCCCAATATTGCAATCCTGAGGCTTTGATACCACACTGTAACATCCTTGACCCTCCCACCGACGAAGAGGACGCTACCGTACTATCTACCCGGGCTACTAGCCCCATGAACATAATAATAAAAATTGAAATGATTTGAACTAATACATGCATACATTACTAAGCAGGCCAACACATAGCCAAATATATGTCAAAACTTAGTCAAGCCAACACGATTGGGTTTATCAAATCAAGAGTACACAACAACACATAACCAATCCAACAAGTTGGGTTTATCAGGTTATCAAGAGATGGTAGCACTATTTGTTAAGCTAGTGGGATCACTGAAGAGCTAAGGATGCCTACACTAGAACTAGCTTGATGCCTAAGACATACACACAAACACAACACAAGGAATCATTCCCTTCTCTGCTGCACAGTCCCTCAGGACATGACTTCCCTTCCAGTTATATTTAGGGGGTGTAGAGAAGAGAGCCATCCCTCTAGCTCTGTCTATGAGGCTCCTGCAAAACACTAGGTTTGGTAAGCAGAATCCTTTCCACTCCTACACATTCCAAAGATCAATATCTTGTGCAAACACAAAAGAACAACAAGCATAATAATTCACAGCTCTGGGGTTTATAGGAAAACACCACAGGACAAAACTGGAATGCAAATTTGGTTAATACATAACTCAGACTGAGCAATTAGATTCTAGAGTCGTTCTTGTCCCTATCGTGGCCAAAACGATTGAACAAGAACCCACAACAACCCAAAATTCATGGGAAGTACAGCAGTGATTTCTCAGCTGTGTGAGGAAAGGAATGCAACCTGTGTGAAGGTGAATTCACTTGCCCATACCCACAACGTGAAGAGAACTATACATGGAAAAATCCCAAAAATGAAATTCACACACAACAACTTCCATCTGTTTTTAGAGAGAGCCCAACGTGGATGTATGATGATGAGGGAAAACATCCAGGGCCCAAAGTTGTGAATGATAAATACTCACAGCAATATCGTGAAGGTAAGGCAACTCTCCCAGGTCTCCGCATGAGGAAAAAAATAAATAATGGGGGTCGTGCCCTCTTCTCCTCCTACCCATGTGAGGATGAATGTGCTTCTTGGTGGAATGTACATGTGGGAAAGGACTGACAGTCCTACTGCACACCAATGTCCATGCAATAACTGCCCCAACTAACATCAGAGGATTTAATTTGGTAGTTGAGACAAGAATAAGACAAAAAGGTTGTTGAATGAGACAATGGATAAAGGGCGAGAAAGAAAAAATATAGGTGAAAACTAAATGGGTTTATCAATTGACACTTGGTTGTTCCCCAATGGCTCCCAAGGTTTAGTTATTTGTCCCTACTTATCATAAGGAAAATCATGCCCCTTCTCATTATTGTTGCATTGACATAGCTTGTTGCGGGTATTTTAATTAAAATACATATTTACATGATGTGAAAATTATAATGTGTTTGCTAGCACGAATATACCATCGACAACGATTTTTAATCGCCGTAACATAAAACGTTAAATCAATGGTCACGCTTTTTCCTTTAGCTCCACACCATGATTAATTACAATATATACATCATATACATTTAATGCAAATGGGGTCAAAACCTGGGTGTTACAGCCGCCAAAGGCTGTTAAATATCGTTTGTTAAGTAGCCTACCGAGTGATGAAATTTCTATGCCTCCCTCTAAACGATGTCATAGGGATCGGGAATCTATGTCAGCATGTGTTGCAGAGGCTACAACCACTTTAGTGGAGCCAGTGGCAACTAGTGTGACTGGACAGGATGATGCATACCAGATTTCTGCAGATGAAAAATGTTATACTAAATGCGTGGATAATGATAAGAAGTTAATTAGTGGAAATGAGGAATGTTTCAAAGTAGACACATTGATCCAAAAAGAAGCAACATAAATAGGAGGTAGTAAGAAACTTGTGGTGTCTTCAGATTCATATCAATCCTTTATAAGGTTTTCTTCAGAACCTACTAAATGGGTAGAGGAGAATCATATGGATCCATGGTTTGAATATTAAATGTACTCTAGGCATATTGATAAATTGTAGATTGGAGATAAGGATGAGAGGAGTGAACATGATAAAATTTCTACTGAATCATTGGCTGCCCCAAAAATGGAAGAACAAAAGCTACAGTGCGTGACTGCACCAGTGCTTCCTTCTCCAAAGAAGCAAGAAGTTTCAAATTTAGCTTCAAGCTCATTCAATTCAATCAACACACCTCTGGTCAAGGCTTATGTTGCATAAAAGGGTGAGGTTGTGCAATATGAATACAAGTCAAAGGGCATCAGGGTGAATAAATGTTGTGCGACCCCAGTAAAGAAAAATAGAAGAGGCCTTAAGAAAGATCATGGGCAGTCTTGTAAGAATAGAAGAGTAATCAGTAAACTCCCTCAAACAACATCAACTAAATGGAAACAGCTAGGATAGAGATTATAAACACAGGTCAAAGAAAGATAACCCTAATATTGAAATCCAAGCTGCTTGATAAGGGAACATACAATTAACACTCCAAAATGGCTCCAAAGGGGCAGTTTTCCTACAATCATGTACACTTGAAGTTTGCAGGTGTAAATCTTGTTTTCATCTCCCCATGCCTCTCTAAGATTTATTAGTACCTCTCCATTCATAAGATCAATTCCCTTCTCTATTGTAGTGGCCATCACAGAAGAAGAATCATAGAATCTAAAGAATTTATCCCACAACAATTGTATCTTCATCTCTGTTACCATGGGATTACCCTCACTACCCTGACCATTTTCTAGCACTGGCTCAAAGGGGAAGGGAAGAGTCTTGTAGCCCTTTAACAAATGATGAAGTTTTAGGGGTTGATAAGGCATGCTTGATTCCATTATTTCCTTACATGCTACATCCACAGCAGGTTGATTATTCCAAAATGCATTGTAAATGAAGAAGGATCTTGAACCATACCTGGTGGATGAGGTTTCCATGATTGTCTTTGGCTGATGGAATACATTTTCTTGGTATCCTCATTTTCCTTAATATAGTAATAAAACTGCTTGCATTATCACATGGTGTTTTGCCCATCCTCAATCGACGATAATGCGTGCCCACAAAAACCAAGACTGATGCATGCCCATGAAAACTAGGACCAATTCATGCCTATGCTCCCTCCGCAAAAACCTACAAATGGTAAGGATTTGCAATAAAAAAATCCCCCAATGTATTGGGGTATTTGTATAATAAATAATATAAACCCTTATACCCTTATTATATGCTCAATATATTCTTTAGAATTTTTATTTTTATTTTTTACCCCCCAATATGAATGAACATGTTTTAATATTGGTCCGTCAGTGACGCCCCCGCGATGCTGGTATTTCCCTCTTCCACTGCTGCCCCGTATAGGTGTACCTCTCTACTTGAAATTTTTGAAGAACTAAGTACCCGGGTGCCGCGAAATGGGGCGGTGGAACTGAATAGCTCGTGGCAGTGAAAAAGTGTGCATAACCAGACTACCACTGATTGTGCCTACAGAAATGGTTGTCCCTACAAAAAATTCATACCAATGGAGAATCCCAACCAACATGAGAGAAACAATCCATAACAGAATACCATACCTTTCGAAATAACCCACAATCGCTCCAAAAATGATAATTCCATTCTCATCCATGCCTCTCCACTTAATGGCGCCTCTATGAACCTGAATTAACTCCGCACGCGTTGTAGTAATTCCCATAAAAACTAGAATAAATATGAGGGAACCACTCCAAATAGGTGCCAGCCTAAGACAAGACCTTTTCACCCACCCGCATGAAAGAAATTTAGGGTGATGCAAGCGCGATAATAGCTCCAGCATGCGTGGTGCCACTCTTTTGGCACATGGACCAAGGCAACCCTCACTGTCGGTCAGGTTTGCTAGCACCCACATTCGGGGACAAGAGAGAGTTTTATTACTTAAAGCCCCAAGAATCCTTTCAGGGCCAACCCATTAAATGCCGAAGATTCTCGGCAAGATTATAAATTTCCCTCCTGAAAGTTATATATATACTTTCGCCCGAAAGTATAGTTCCATAAAAATTCAACTCTGAGTATTTACAGTTCGGATATTTATAGTGCAAATATTTATAGTGTGGATATTTACAGTTTGAATATTATAGTTTGGATAGTTATAAGGTATTTTGTTTTTGTGGTTATGGGTGTTTTAAGGTTTTTATATTAATTTTTGTTTACAAATAATGTATTTTTTTTTTAATAAATGAAAATATTAGATACTTGGTTTTGGCATATTGTTGTTTTATTTTATTTTTTTAGATTGTAAAATTGGTTTTGGCATATTACTGTTTTTTTTTAGATTGTAATATTGGTTTTGGCATATTACTATTTTTTAACTTTTTAGAATGTAAGACTAGTTTTGGCATATTACTCTTTTTTTTTTAATATTGTAAGATTGGTTTTGGAATATTACTCTTTTTTTTAGATTGTGAAATTGATTTTGGCATATTAATATTTTTTTTTAAATTGTAAAATTAGTTATAACATATTAATATTTTTTTTTAAAGGATAAAAGCAAATTTGGTTTTTGGCATATTTTTTTCTTAAGCAACATATTGCATATTATGTTTTTCCATATTACAAATTTTTTTATACAAGGGACATGGTGAATTTTGCTTAAGCATATTACTCTTATTTTTACAAAGGGAAATATTGTGAATTTTGTTATGCTTTCATGTCATATTGTAATTGGTAGCATTAATTGTACAAATTTATATCCAACATATTAGTATGATTTCATGTTTTTAGCATTGGAGTTTAGGTTTTCAATTCTTTCATCATGGGAAACCAAAAGAAATGTGCAACAAAACATGATCGCACTAGAACTCATGGAGAGGCAAGAAAAGAAAGAAAACGTGAAAACATGAGAAAGTTAAGAGAAAAAAGAGCATTGAAAAGAAATGTGGAGGCACATGGCAGTGACAAAGAAATGAAAAATATGGAGGCACATGGCAATGATGAAGGAATGTAAAATGTCGAGGAACACATTGATGAAATAAATGAAGAACATGGAGGCAATGAGGAAATTACAAATGTGGAACAAACGATGGGAAACATTGATATTGAGACCATGATTGGTGGGTAAAATTTTTTAATGTTTATAAAATTGTATTTAATACTTGATTATATAATTGATTTGAAATTTCACAATCTTATAAATTTGTATATTTTCATGCAAGGCCAACATCCAACCTACACCATCCTACCATACTTGTGAATTTACAAAAATTAATTGGAAGTTGCAACAATATCATCATTGATGACAATTTTTGGAGAATATGGAATCAAGTAAAATTGAAGAATTTGGACCTCCAATGCATGATCATACAACTCTATATAGAGAAAAACATATAATAAAAAATGATCTTGAAGATATTTTTGTCATAGCACAAGCTCAATTGTTACATATATTGTTAAAGAAAAAATGTCTAAAATATGCAATTAAATTATTGGGCATTAAAAGTATCAAAGAGGTTAAAAAAATGAGATGGTATCAACAAATATAACCTCAGCCCTTTCCACACTTGCAAGGAAACGATCTCGTGATTTAGTGTTTGCTCGTAAAACATTGCTAACAGGGGTTGTGTAAAAAAAAACTGCAGCTATTTGTTTGTTGGCCATGACTGCAAGAACATTAAAAACATCAAGATTAAGTTTGTGGAAGCATAAAAACATTAGGTTTCAATTAGATGAAGATGATGAAGTTTCATGTTTGGTTGTTATTTGTAGGAAACCTTATCAAGATAGACTTCCATATAATGTGAAGGACAAGGTGAAAGGTTTTTGGCATTTAACTCTCGTGTCTTACCAAATGAAAAGGATGTTGTGCGGCGTCATATATATAAAGGAAACTATGAAACTCATTCCAAACGCATGATATAGGTCACTCAATTGGAAATGTTCAAACATTTTATGGAGAGTAATGTTGATGTGAAGATTTCCCTTCGCACATTTGTGAAGCGTAAACCATGGTATGTCAGGCCCATTCTTGTTGACGACACATGTTATTGTCGATACCATGTAGAATTTCAGTTATATTATGAGACATTTAATAATCTTGGCATACAACATTGGCCAAATGACCCCCCTCCTTTGAGTGTTCGTGAATTTGTATCTAAAATATTATGTGCATGAGAGAATGATCAAGTAATCTATAAAAATAATGCCTAAGTGGAAGAAAACATGAAGAATGTTCTCATTTGGCTCTTGTTTATGTTAAATACACCATTAATCCAAATGATCCTCAATTGTCAAATCACATTGTGAAATGGAAGAGATATGAATACGTTGATTATACTCATGTTACATATTCAATGGAAACATCAAGAAAGATTGAGTTAGTTGAAGATGATATCTCTGTGATAAGTTTTATAGTCGTTTAGGGAGANCAGAGTTTTTTTAAATGGTACATGGAAAAGAAGAACATGATGGGGTTGGGGCATGCATAAAACATTTACTTAGGATATATAAAATGAATCACTCCACTTCTCGCCTCACAAATTCAAATGATGTTGTTAATTGGTGCAAGCAAAATTAAAGCCATGAATTCAATGAAACGATGGCTAATGTGAGAAGGTATGTAATTGTTTCGATGACCCTTAATGTTTTAAAATGCAGTTATTTACTATGTTTATATGTACATGACTACTTATATTTTAAATTATTTTTAAAAAAGTTTAATAATTTTTTTTTTAAATGTGAAATTTGATTTGCACAAGTTATGGTTTTATCTTGAACATGTTCTTTTGGAATATTCCAATGGGTGATGTTGACAGATCAATGCCATATAATTGTGTTGCAATCCCTAAAACAAGGGGTTTAAACACCATTAGGAGTAAAAAAATGGCAAATATACACACAATCGAGAAACAAAATACTCTTGCTTCTATATTGCATGTATTGGTGATCTAGAGTCCTTTGACGAGTGTTAAAACCAAACTAACAAATTTATCAAACCATGGATATACCAAGAATTGACTCCATTGTCCCCATTTGGAAATATCACAGATGAAGAGCGTGATAATGAAGTGGTTGTGGTTGACAAGGATTATGATCGTGTTTCTGATTTGGTTAGAGAAGGTGATGTATTTGCTGTCATTACACTAGTAGATAATCTAGAAAAAATGCATTATTATTTATTGAGATGCACTAGGTCGAAAAGAACATTGTTGCAAGAATTTAAGGATCCATCAAATTATATGTATATAGTGGGCTCAATGGTTTTAATGGGACATTTATTTGCTGAAATAAAGAAATGTAATGCTCGTAATATTTTTCAATACTACGAGCCAGATTTTATATGTGCTCAATACAATCATTTAGTAATAGTGGCTCGATTGCAGTTGAAACCAACGAAGACTGGGAAAAAGACCAGGAATTGCCAGTGGAAATTGTCGATAGAATATGATAATGCTATTATTGAAAACATTGGCCACTAGAACATTTCATATGAATCAAGAACACATTGGTATGAGAATAATATTGTTTTCTTTGATTCTAGGGTTAGAACATAGAACTGCTATATAAATTGGACTTTATAGTTTAATGGGATTTATATTGGACTTTATTTAAATACATTGGACATGTACCATTATCCATGGTTGGTCTTTAATTGAATGTAAAATTAAGTTTTGGTGACATTCCTTAAGGTTGATTGACTACAATGGATACATGTTTCTTTCTTTCCAATTTTCTCTCTTTTCTTACACTTTTTATATTAATCAATAAAAATGGTTCTGGATATTTTTTTGTTCATAGTTTGAATTTACATTGTTATTCAAAATGTTGTTCTATGGATTTGACATGTCTTTCTAGCAAGACATGCATTTTATGCATGCAATAACTTTATGTTTTCTTTTAATTTATATAATGTGCTTGGATGCAATAGTTGTAAACTTGAATGTTTGTTTAAATGTGCTTGGATTTAAATCAATTTTTTCAATGAGAGAAAATACGTTCTTAATTGTTAGGCCTATTGAATTTGTACCTTTATTATTGATTTCCCAACATATGGATGCATTGACACACTCTTTGTATCAAGATAATTGTTTATAAGTTACCTTAGATTATATGGATGCATTGAAACACCCTTAATGATGGACCTTAGATTATAGCTTACCTACCAATGCTAGCATCATTATGTTATTAAAGGGATAAGAGAATGAATTTGAATAAAATAGAACAAAAAAGGTTATATACAACTTTCTTTCTCTTTTATCCATGTCTAAAAAGTAGTAACATCAAGCATATTTCTCAGTGTATGACAATTATTGCATTTTCATTAATTGCATACATCTAATCTCTATCAAGGAAACTCTATTTGAACATTAATCTAGCTTTCATTTGGGTGAGTGATTTATTCCCACTTAGGGACATCACTCTCATTAAAATGGAAGAAACTAAACTAGTATAGACTCAACCTAGGCCATGTGCAACTCTATTCTTTAATGTATATGTAAGTAGGGATGTTTCATGATATTTAGTCTGTTGCATTTACTTGGCAGTATAGTGTTGATGCTACACATAGACATGATTTTGAAGTGTTGAAACATGACACCATAAGTGAACCTACTGAATTTTTTTGCAATATCATTCTATATGTACCTTCATATCTAGTTCAACATTATTATCATGTCCATACTGTATTTCACCATTTTTATTTCATATTATTCCTTCAACATAATTGCTAAGTTGCATCATGTGTGTCATCATAGTATGCTTGAGTCAAGTCTTGGATATTTGTCATCTTTCCCTCTTATAATTTTCATGACATGAAGTTGGTATCATTGTGTTCAGCTCATAATATTGGTTGTGTTCATATTTTCTTTGAAATTGTTTTTAATCATTTGACCCTCTCAACAATCTTTTCAAGTTTCGGCAAGTTCATGTATTTTGCATCATGTTAGCTGAAAATTGACAATTTCAAAACCTCCATTAATTTTACATATGCATCAATTCATTAAGTTTCTCCTTGTTCCTAAGTTTAGAAAGTTCTAAAGTTCCTCTTGGGCCCCTCGCCTAGAAAAAATCACCAATATCCTCCATTTTGAAGAAAAATCCTCTATTTTTGTAAAAATCCCTTCATTCTCATCTTCTTAAATAATAATAATAATTATTGTTTTTATATCCTCAAATTTCTAACCCCTTCGATTTCTCTTTCCCAATTGAAATAAATAAATTTTAAAAGACATTTCTTTTCCCTATATCCCGATTAGCATTCCCGTTTTCACTTATATATAATATATTATATGCTATTATATATATTTATATAGTTAATATATGTACTATATTGAGTTAGTATTAACAAATTAAAAAACAATACAAACAAAACAAATATAATAAAATGAGGGGATCTAAATAATAAATATAAATATAGATAAAATATATAATAAAAGAAGGGAAACTAAATTTAAAAAAAAAGATAAAAGAGAGAAAAGTTAATGAGTTGGAAAAATAAGGGAAAAATAAATATTTTTGAAAAGAAATAAAGGGATTTTATAATGGAGGAGAAATATTTTGGCTAGGGCACAACATTAGAGCAAGTAGAATTCTTGGCTACATCCCATTTTCATATCTTCATAATTTTCTCTTGGTCTAGGAGCTTGCAATGAGAGTCTCTGCATCATAGGAAAGACAAGATCTAGGCTTCATGAACAATTAATAAGATGGGAACACCACCAGATCACTCCTTAAAGAAGGTTTGGATATGAATTTTTTATCCTTTTTCCGTGTTTAGAAATCTATATAATGAAAGTATTTTCATTATATGCCGTGGATATTTTAGGGTAGCTATTGATCTCAAAACCCCTGCACAAGTTTTGAATTTTTTCTATGCTTTTTATTTATTGGGGTTTGTTTTGAATTCATTTTTTTCTTAAAATATTTGACACTTCTAAAAATATTCTTCCATAACTTTCCAATATTTTCAAACATGTTGACTATGCCTATCAGTTGCACCTGCACCTACACCATTATTGCACCCATGCAATGTTGAATGTTAGTGGTTATGGCATGCTACATGCATTATCAGGTGAGGGTTTTCTTTTGATATATAATTATACTATTTACTTCATCAGCTACACATTTCTAATGCATAAAAAATTCTTAGAAATGTAATGTTTCATAACCCCATATGTAGATAGAGGAATTGCAAATGAGTTAAAAAACTAGAGAAAGCATTATGTCTATTTAAACTTCTAAAGGGATAGGCGGTTGGTAATGTGAAAAGATATTCCTTGAGAAATATTACTTCTAAACCAAAGTCTTGGGGTTGTCTACTGTGATATTCTTAACTCACATAATTTACTTATGAAAATTTCCAGTGATGATTTTGTTGATATTTTAAGCAAACTTCACTTTCAATTACAAAGAAGGAAAAACATAGTCATACAATGGATACTTTCCTTCAAACATTTAACTATATTTGGAATATGTTGAAAGTTTTACATATTTTTAGGGACATAATATGGCCTCTAATGAAAGAGGATTAAAATATAAAGTTTATATCCAAATAAATAATATTTAAGAAGTGACAATTTTGTGCAATTTAAATGTTTGAATGTTCAATATCACTTTGGACATATATTTAGTGCCCCAGACCTAAAATTAACTTTTAGATATTCCAAAAGGAATTCTAACTTTTGAAAAGTATAGGTTATGGTGATAAGTTTACTTAGACATGAAATTGGATGAAGAAAGTACCATTTGTATTAGATTCAACCTTCCCAGAGAATCTTTGATGCAATATCACAATGTTGAGCTTCTTGCAATAGAAGGGGAAGGCACACTAGACAGGGGTGTGATTTCAACAATTTGATTAATATAGGAAGATAAGGTTAAGGATACATGCAATAATAAGTGTTGAATAATTAGTGGTGGAAATGCATCATTAAATGGTATATTCCCAATTGAAAAGTGGCAATGACATTGCAATGATGTAACAAACATGAAGGAACTAAAGGAATATCATGAAGAACATTTTCAATGTTACAGAACAACTTGAATGTTTTTGATATAATTAGAGCAATGACACTATCACAAATCTATAAAAAATTCATCTAATTCTCAAAATGGTGTCTTTGATATCACTTGACCAACAACTCTTGGATCATTCTAAAGTTTTAATACCCCAACTTTGAGTAGGAATGGAATACATTCATTTTTTTCTACATGGATTGTTACCCAAATAATTATTTCATAAAATATATAGTGCCAATGATACCAACAGAGAAAGATGAATTTTCATTCTAGCCATGATTAAATTCTGAGACATATAGTGGCTTCTTGTGCTCTTCACTGAATCCAATTAAAATTTTTACTAAGGTTACCATTTCGGACATTTAATTATTCCAATGCTTATTATATCAAAGGAGGTATAATTACTAAGTCATGGTTCAAGAGTCAAGACTCTATTGAGGCTTCCTTGGAAAATAATTTTCTCATTCCATAATATTTATAATTGTAATTATAACATAGAGACATATTATTCATATGGGAGGTGGCATAAAAATAGTTTCTTGTAAGAAACTATTTTTTCACAGGAAAAATTTCACCAGTCTTTCTAAACATCAATGGTTTATTGGTATGATGGGTGAAGAAGTATATATTTTTTCCTTATTCACAAACATCATCATCTTTGGACATGGAACTTAATTTCATGGGTATACTAATCCAATTAAATGATTATCTATCAATTTGCATCAATATATGTCTAAACTCAGAATAAATTTGCTCCCTTCCCCTTGCAGAGGAACAAGTCAATATTCCTTCCAGAGTGAACTTTGTTTCTTTACTAGGAAGCTATAATGAATCCAAAGAGTTGCTCGCTTATCGATTAGAAATAATCTTTATTGATTCATTAGGGTGGTCGAGAATAGACACCTAAGACTGTATAATTCCTATGTATGTAGAGTATAAGATGATGAATAAATAAAAACAAATATAGCAGAATTGACAGAATGACATCTGTATAAAGTAGAATGACATCTATATTTTTTTCTACTGACTCAATATCCATACCTAATTTAATAACCTCAAAGTTCGTTGAATCTTAGAGAACGATTGCACATGGATGGATGCAAGCCTTGCGATGTAAGATTCAAGAAGGAGATTCAATGTATATAATTAATTTTAACCTCCAATTTCATAGATTCATGTAGAGATGCACCCAAATGATGTCACTGATAAATTTTCATATTTAGAAGAATCAATTTTATATCCATTAGACTCACTTGGGATTTTACTTTCTACATAATCAACATCTAACTCAGGATGTAAACTCTTTTGTGTAAATTCTACAACATTAGTTGAAATGATAATTCATTTTTTTTAAAGTATGAAGTTATAAAAGGGAAAAGATGTCCCATTCCATCGATACATTTATGTTCATTTCGTATCTGAACATCAAGGTCACCATAAGGAAAATCAAAAGGATCATTGGATGAAATTGATTCCATTTTGTTTGATTATGTAGATATTAAAGAGAGTTGTTCCTCATCAAGTATTTCACTGTTAGAAGAGAGCATTAATATTAGTGGCCCTTGTTGATCCCTTTCTTGTTGCAAGAAAATTTTCACTTAGATTCTATGATGCAAATTGTACATCACCTTATATGATATTCTCCACAAGGTATTTATTGAGAAACATAATTGTTAAATTTTCATATGCTTAGCTAAGACATCAGTACTTCATTTCATTTTCATAACAAAAGCATATAAACAGGATCACTGAAATATAGACAAGCACAACCATACAAAAGGAACATAAATATTTATCCTGGGAAAACCCTAAAGGGAAAAACCCAGCAAAAGCTTCCTCAATATAGATGCCCCAAAAATATAAAAGATAAAAGATAAAACCAGCAAGGAGATCAAAGCTTGATCCTCCTCCTTCTCCATCTACTTCTCTTCTCCACTAATGCGCTACACAAGTGAGAGTGTGTGTTCCAAATGAGGAGCACTACACCTCTATTTATATTCATCCGTTCACTTAAGTTAACTCATCTGTCATGTAGGATCGAGTTACACATGTAGGCTCAAGTAACCACACTGGGGTGCTAATGACCCACCTTTACAATTAGAGGGGACTGCCTCATGACTCTTATTAGTTATTTCGATTAGGAGCATCGGGGTACAAAGTAATACAAGTGGTTCTCCCGGTAGGACCATTGGGGACAACAAAGAAATACATATAGAATATTCTTTGAAGTTACAATATTTCAACACTCTCCTTTAAAGAGAAGGGTATTCTATAACAACATCAACAACAACAATAATAGGAGAGAGATAGAGGACATCATCAACATCATTAGGCTGATACATCTATAAATCATTGGAAGCCTTTTAACATCATGTAGCCTTCATCTTCAATCTTTAGTCTTCAACATCATCAGTACTTTGACCGCTTTGATCAGCAACATCTTAACTCTTCAAATAGCAGCAACATCTTCAACACTTTGACCTTTCGATCAGCAACATCTTTAGCACTTTGACCTTTAGATCAGCAACATCTTATCTAGCACTTTGGCCTTTCGATCAGCAACAACATCATCATCATACTCTGATCTTTCAATCAGACTCATCATTATCATCAGCCTCTGATCTTTCGATCATAACCATCATTAATAGAACATCATCATACTCTAACATCAACTCATCATCATATTCTGATCTTTCGATCAGTACGTCATCATCATCATACTTTGATAATATGACATCATCATCATCAGGATCTCATCATCATCATCATCGCATTCTGATATTTCGATCAGAAAACATCATCATCATCAGCAACATCATAATCATAAGCAACTTCTGATCTTCCGATCAGAAAGCATCATCATCATCATCATATTCTAATCTTTCAATCAGAGAACATCATCATCATCAGCAACTTCTGATCTTTTGATCAGAGAACATCATCATCATCAGCAACATCATCATCATCATAAAAACATCAACATCATCAAAACATCAACATGATCCTTCCTTTCGGAATTACGGGATTTAGGTCTTTACGGAGTTACCAATGATCCTTCCTTTCGAAATTACAGGATTTAGGTCTTTACAGAGTTACTAACGATACTTCCTTTCGGAATTATGGGATTTAGGTCTTTACAGAGTTACTAATGATCCTTCCTTTCGGAATTATGGGATCAACACATTTGTGGAACTCAGACAATCCTTCCTATTGGAATTATGGGATAAACACATCTGTGGAACTCAGACAATCCTTCCTATTGGAATTACGGGATCAATTCAATGATCCTTCCTTTCAGAATTACAGGATTTAGGTCTTTATGGAGTTACTAACGATCCTTCCTTTTGGAATTACGGGATTAACATAGATGTGGAACTCAGACAATCCTTCCTATTGGAATTACGGGATCAACACATCTGTGGAACTCAGACAATCCTTCCTATTGGAATTACGGGATCAATTCAATGATCCTTCCTTTCGAAATGACAGGATTTAGGTCTTTACGGAGTTACTAACGATCCTTCCTTTCGGAATTACGGGATCAACACAGATGTGGAACTCAGACAATCCTTCCTCTAGGAATTACGGGATCAACACAGATGTGGAACTCAGACAATCCTTCCTCTAGGAATTACGGGATCAACACATGTTCTCGAGTACCGAAGTCACCGTATCTGTTCTGAACCGAAGTTCAAGGATGATACAATCCTACCACATTCACGGGGACTGAGATCTCCAGATACGTTTTGAACCGAGGTTCAAGGATGATGGAATCCACCACTTTCACAGGGGCCGAGACCTCCGGATACATTTTGAACCGAGGTTTAGGGATGATGCAATCCACCACTTTCATGGGGGCCGAGACCTCTGGATACATTTTGAACCTAAGTTCAGGGATGATGCAATCCTACCACTTTCACGAGGGCCGAGACCTCTGGATACATTTTGAACTGAGGTTCAGGGATGATGCAATCCACCACATTCACGGGGGCTGAGACCTCAGGATACATTTTGAACCGAAGTTTAGGGATGATGCAATCCTACCACATTCACGAGGGCCGAGACCTCCGGATACATTTTGAACTGAAGTTTAAGGATGATGCAATCCCACCACATTCACGGGGACCGAGGTCACTGGATCACTTTTGGACAGATGTCCCAGGATGATACAATCCCTCTTCATTCTCCAATACCGAGGTCTCTGGGTCACTTTTGGGAAAGTGCCCAGGGATGATGCAATCCCACCACATTCTCGATGACCAAAGTCACTGGATCACTTATGGACATATGTCCTGGGACGATACACTCCCTCTTCATTCTCAAAGACTGAGGTCTCTGGGTCACTTTAGGGAAAGTGTTTAGGGATGATACAATCCCACTACAACATCACTACTCCCCCTTTCGAGGAAGGTCTTTCTGAACCACACCAAGCTTGTCTCGAAAGTGTTCAAACTTTACCCGAGACAGAGGCTTTGTCAGCGCATCATCATCTAAACCATCTTCATCTACATATTCAATATGTGAATACTGAACTATCACCATTTGTATCTCCAGTATGTGAGTACTGAAAGCATCATCAGGTCACCATCATCTGCATCTACAGTATGTAAATACTAAAACATCATCTATATCTTCAGTATGGGAATACTGAAATCATCATCATCTCTATATTCAGTATAGAAATACTGAATCACCATCATCTGTATCTACAGTATGTAAATACTGAAACATCATCATATGAATCTTTATCTTGAATGTAGAAATACCGGATTTCTATGTGTTACAATGGAACACATGGTTCTCTGTTATCACAACTCTCGTTATCACATAGAATCAATGTAGTATCCATCTTCAGTTCAAATACACCCGATATCAGCTTCCGAAGCCATATGGCTTCACAACTTAGTGGAGAAATCTGCTATGTATTCTGCTTCAGCCATGCTACGAGAAACACTGGACTGTTTCCTTCTAAACCATGAACTCATAGCAGACCCCCAAAAAAATCATCTACCTAATGTGCTTTTCCTATCTGAGATACTTCCGGCCCAATATGCATCTGTGTAGCCATACAATCTATACTCATGGCTACCATCATAATATAAACTAAAGTCTATAGTCCCTTTCAGATATCTCATCACATGCTTTGCAGTTACTAGGTGAACTCGTCTTGGTCGAACAAGATATTGACTTAAGGTGTTCACAACAAAACAAATGTCTGGTATGGTATTTGTTAAGTACATCAATGACCCAATGATCTGTCTGTAATGAGTCATATCCACTAACTCTGATGAGTCATCAGCTAACAGCTTCAGGTTGGAGTCCATGGGTGTGGCCATGACTTTGCATTCCAACATATTAAATCTCTTCAATATCTCTACCGCATACTTTCCCTGGTTGAGAAATATTTCTTCTAAACTTTGCCATACTTCCAGACCTAGGAAATAATGCATTAACCCAAGGTCTTTCATCTCAAATTCTTCTGCTAGTTTCTTCTTTCTTTCCATGGTCTGTTTCTCATTTCCTGTCAAGGATAAGTCATTGACATATAATAACAGGATGACAAGTTCATCTTATACAACCTTGAGATAAAGGTTAGGATCAGCTTTATTCTTGGTAAATCCCATGCTCGACAAGAAACTATCTATTCTTCCATACCAAGCTCTGGGAGCTTGCTTCATGCCATAGAGGGCCTTCTTCAACTTGCATACGTGATTCCATCTGGCTTCAACTTCAAATCCTCTTGACTATTCAATGTAAAACTCTTTCTCAATCATACCATTAAGGAAGGCTTGTCTTTAATTCACCATGGAAGAAACTACCATGATAGTTCTGAAGGAAGTGTACCTTACTTCCTGGAGTAAGTGTCTCTTCAAAATTAATTCCCTTTTTCTGAAAGAAACCTATGGCCACAAATCTTGATTTATACTTCTCGATACTTCCGTCCGCTGCATGCTCTATTTTGTATATCCATTTGGAGGATACAATACTCTTTCCTTCTGGTTTGGGAACTATATCCCATATATCATTCTAGTATTCTTTCATCTTTCATGAGTTCGTCTTGTCAGATCATCAACATATCCTAGTCTTCTGCATTCAACTTTGAAAGTTGGAACCCACTTGAATCTTGGTAAAGTCTCGATCCATCAAGAAGTTGTCCATCATTTCATACCGTGTCGAACTCAGATATCTTCTGTAGTCACTCCCCCTGAAGTGGAGTATTATCTTCCTTCTCCATTCTGTATAGGTGGATATATACTGGTCAATAGAGTATGTCATGTCATAGTCTATTCTTTCTGAGGCAAATCACGAACCTTTCTTTGTACACTTGTTCTTGTAGATCCATATGGAGGATACTATGTACTTCCCTTTATGTCTTGAAATCATATCGTATACATCATTCCCCACGATCAACTGTTATTCTTTGATCATAGTTTCTTTCATAGCATTCTTTTCTTCATCTTGAGTTATCTCTCATACCCATGGTGGTCTTCATCCTTTGAGGTGGATCTACCTCTCTCTGAAGCTCTTTCTTCCGTCATGTTGTCTTTGACCTTGGGATCTTCAGATTCATGTTTATTGAATTGTCATCACTTGTTCTTCGGAACAAGTCTCGTCCTTCTTTTCTTGTAGGAGGTTGTACAGGACCTTTCCTACAATTCAAATGCACCAGTTGCATGGTTATAACTATTTCATAAAAATATGCATAACGACAAATTCTTATGCATCATGCAACTATTTAGCCAATACAACATTCATCCATATCTCACGGAAACTTTCTAGATGCCTTCCATCTCTACCATGACATCATTGAGATTGTGCACTAATCCAATATGTCAGCAAAGAGGTTTGATAAGTAGCACTAGAAAGTTGTATAGCGCCGTGAACTACTTACCCATCACATGCATATTAGTAGTATTAATGTAAACAATCTATCATGCATAAAACATCAACTGAATACAATCAAATCTATAACAAAACAATATCATGAAATGGAAATTGAATACTTATCTTTTATTTGTTTCATGGGTAGACTCCATCTTGATCATTCTGCTTTATCATCTTCTTCATTCATGAAATCATCATTTCTTATCCAAATGATAAGATGAATAAGAGGTTCTTCAAGAATTGAATTTTTCATATTCCTCATCGCTTGAGGGATCTTCTTTGAATGGTGAGAGCTTGATCTTCAATTGCTCCCATCTTCTTCTTCTCTTCTTATTAGTTGAGATAAAAGTAATCACTTACTTCTGGCATAAATTCTTCACATGAATGAATCCCATGATCCTGGAGCCATTCAAGGTGGCTATCACCACTTCTGCATACTTCTTCTTCTACCGCTTCAAGTTGTTCTGCATTCTAGATCTTCACGTTCTTCAACTGTATTCTCAAAGCCATATTTTGATTTAAGTTATTATCTTCAAATAGCTTGATCAAGGAATCAAACATATTTGATGTCTTTAGGGAATACACTTGTGGTATAAGTTGATCCGTGATTGAATCAACAATGATCTTCTTGGCCTTGATCAAGTTCTTCTTGTGTAAGTCTTTGGGGCTCATCTCCCTCTAGAACTGGAACCTCTCTACTCATGTAAGTGTCTGATTCATTTTCTTCAGAGAGATCAAATACTTCCATGCTTGGAATTTTTCAACTTCACCAAGCTTATCATCAAGCCAATGTGATAGATCATTTTGAAATGAGAGCCTCAAATGCAAATAGCAAAAGATTAGATCTTACCGATTTGAGGTGTCCATCCTGCTTCCGGAGCTGGCTGATCTAGGGTTTGTCAGAGAAACCCTAATTTTATAAACTTGGAATATTTTAGATATGATTGGATAGAAATATATATCTCTTCAAATGGAGCTTTCCAATGTACTCCTTTTCTGAAAACAGTGGAGGGAAGCTCCCGGAACAGAAAGCCCTAGTTTTCCAATTTATTCTCTATAAATTCCTGTTACTGTTTCTGTGATATCTCCAACATTACTGCTCCTCCATGTCATAAATTTCTCACTGAGGTAACCTTGCATGTTATTGATCCAACAGAACAAGTTTCATCAGAATTGGTTTCACCAATTTTAATTTATGATCATTTTCCCAAGGTGACCTGTTACAGGACTGTTCAGAACAGTGCAGTTGTACGGCATGCCACATGTCACTGGTTCATCCTCAGGTTCTAAAATTTGGATCAAAGAAATTAAAGGCCATTATATTTCTATAAAATCTTCAGAAATTCCATTTGGACCTCTGTATCCCATGCTACAGCAATTCTCCCCATGTGTCCTGTTTAGGGATGAATTCTGGAAGAGGATGGAACCCTAAATTGGAGGGATCATATATCCCAAAATATAGCGAATCTGATTCTGAATTTCGGACATAGTGTAAATAAGGATTTTATCTTTGGCCTCTACAATTTTCAATGCCTGATCCTTTGCCAATCTCATGATATAGAGAATGTACCAAAACTTAGCAGTTTTAGTATTTAGGGTTTTTCCAGATCGGGGTCAAACTAGGGTTTGACTTTCCCAGAGTTTGACCCAACCAAATTTATTGATCCAGGTCTCTAAACTTCTATTTTGATGAGGATAAAAATACTATGTTGGGCTCACTCAAAAATTATTCTTTTGTAGAAATCCCTAATTTTCCGCACCAAAACTGAAAATGCTTGGAATCGAATTCCGCTTCGACAGAAAGATGCACCCTTCAATGGAGAGTCAGTCTATCCTTCTTTTGCTGATCGATCATGGATAGAGAACCAAAAAAATAAGAAGCCATATATTATTTAGCTACACAATGTCTTCTTTTAGGGTGGCTCTGATACCATGTTAAATTTTCATATGCTTAGCTAAGACATCAGTACTTCATTTCATTTTCATAACAAAAGCATATAAATAGGATCACTGAAAGATAGGCAAGCACAACCATACAAAAGGAACACAAAGATTTATCCTGGGAAAACCCTAAAGGGAAAAACCCAGCAAAAGCTTCCTCAATATAGAAGCCCCAAAAATATAAAATATAAAAGATAAAACCAGTAAGGAGATCAAAGCCTGATCCTCCTTCTTCTACAGCTACTTCTCTTCTCCACTAATGCGCCACACAAGTGAGAGTGTGTGTTCCAAATGAGGAGCACTACACCTCTATTTATATTCATCCGTTTACTTAAGTTAACTCATCTGTCATGTAGGCTCGAGTTAATCATGTAGGCTTGAGTTACACATGTAGGCTCAAGTAACCACACTGGGGTGCTAATGACCCACCTTTATAATTAGAGGGGACTGCCTCATGAATCTTATTAGTTCTTCCGATTAGGAGCATCGGGGTACAAAGTAATAAAAGTGGTTCTCTCGGTAGGGCCATCGAGGACCACAAAGAAATACATATAGAATATTCTTCGAAGTTACAATATTTCAACAATAATTACCTTAGAGTCATGTGCAATCTAAATGTAATGAATCCATAATTTCATTATATTAATTTTCCTTTATATTGAAATTTCGCATTACCAAGGAATACAAATTTTTGGGTAATGGATTGCAAAGTGATCGATAATGGCACTAGATGATAGTCCACTCAGGTCTCCATATGACTGTTTTTTCTGGTGAGTATAATAGTTTTTCCTTTATTTTTCACGTTTTAACTTTTCTTAATGGGTATCGAATTACTCCAATTTGCGACTTTAGATATGGATGGCACATTATATCCATTAAGTTATGGACTCCCTCCAACATCTGCCAACAACATCAGAGGTGATGTTGTAGCTCTAAAAAAAATTCAATGTTGTAACTTTGTAACTTGTGACTTTCAAGAAGACATGTTTGTTGGGATCCAAATATGACGTATTTTCTACTATAAAAAGACCTATTCATAAGCCATGTTTTTCACTTTTAATCCATTTCAACACCGTTATTCGGTCACTTACCACTAAATCTATATATTCTACCTAGTGGTGAATTATTATGATTTTATTGTCTTTTAATGATTAAAGTTTCATTTATCATGGTTTTATTGATGAAGGTTTAATAATGTGTTGCCGTGGCCAAACAAATGTTCCTACACCAAGCTGGAAGTCAAAATCACATTTTCTGGATTCTTATACCATCATTTCTTGCACCAGAGGTTCTCGTACCACTAGTTCTTGCACACTCATCATTCCTTCACCAAGATTATCTGAGATTCTTGTTCCAACACACTTACAATTCCTACACCATAAATTGAAGTCAAACTCATATTTTTAGCATAAAATTTATTTTGGAGGGCAAATTGCACCTCATATTTTCTGCACATGGGAGGAGATATGGGAAAACCACCAAGTGAGTTTTAAGAAAACCAAGCTGGCTACCAAACCCATAATTTTTTTCATGAAATTCAAAAGGGATAAAAATATATCATGGGGTCTTTAATGTTAATTTCTACAAATTGACTATTTTTAGCAAAAAGTCTTCTTTGCATGGCATATTAATCCTTGAACTTCATGCACGTGGGACGAGATATTTCCAAACAACCAAATGGGTTTCAAGATACTCTAGCTACAAAATGCAGAAACTGTTTCTCAAATTTCGTAACAGGCAGAGAGATATAGATGGGGGAATTCTGTCAATTCTTGAAAAATCTGCATTTTCTGAGTTGGTCATTTTTTAATTGTGGAACGAATTTTTGATTTTTGGGGATGCATTTTATCCATATGCCCATGGAATTATTGTATAAAAAGGGCCTCATTAAGCTGAGAAATGATGGATCATCATTTATGAAGTTTGTAACAAAGATTCATTGTATTGAAGAGTTGATTTTGTAAACAGAGTTTTGATTGAAATGGAAAATTGACTACTGCTAATACATTGTGCATATTCCTCACTATAGTTGATCTTTCTAGCATAAATCACTGACTTGGGAGGTCCCCTCAAGATTTGGTAACCTATTATTCATTTATATTCGTTAGATTTTTATTTTTTATTTATTTTTTATTTTTTATGTTTGTGTTAATTCATCTTTGTTTTCAATTTGATGTTTAATATGTGCATATTGAATTTAGAATTCACCTTCAAGTTGTGTGTGTTCTCTCTTAATTATTTTCATATTCATGTGGTCATGCATTCCAAATTATATTGCATGTTATTTGATAACATTTATCTTCTTTTGGATATATTCATAAACTAAATTCATTAATAATTTTACATAAAGGAACTGTAATTTCATTTGTTTAAAATAATGTGAATGTTTTGAGATCACCAGATTTGGATTGCTTGACTTCTATTGCTTGAGTTTGTTTTAATTAGTTTTCTTTAAATTGTTTTTTCGTTGACTCGGCTCCATTCCCACACTAGATTTTCTATTATGTTTTACTTCTACAGTAGATTTTATATTTCATGTTTCATTTCTGCACTAGAATTTCTATTATGTTTTATTCATGCACCATATTTTATATTTTATATTTTGTTCCTACACTCAACTTATAGCTTTGTTTTGTTCCTACACTCAAATTATAGCTTTGTTTTGTTTCCACACTTAAATTTTAATTATGTTTTATTCCTGCACCCAGAACTTGAATTTAGATTTCTATCCATCTTCCTGCACCTAGATTTCATAGTTTAATCAGTTTCATGTACTTTGATTTAGTTCTTTCATGTATGCTGAATTTTATTTCATTTATTTGAGTTTAAGTTCATTATATTTCCAATACCTTACTATAGATTCATCTCTAGAATAATGGTTTTGTTGTGTGATATTAATTTAAGATTTAATTTTTAACATCTGAGAATAGTTTGTTCTTTTTTTAGATTTTTTATTGTGATATTATGCAGTATTAGTTAGTGCTGATTTGGTTTTCATTTTTTTTCTTTAGCATTTTTAATCATCAAAGGAAGAGCGAGGTATAACTTGTGACAACTCTCTCATTTCCTAGTAGAAGTTGGGATGTCGATCTCTGCCTCTTAGGAGGAACAAATATTGATAGCTATCAAAAGGCTACCTGCATCTCAGGAAGTGATAAAAGAAGAAGAGTTCCATCAAAAACAACAAGCGAAGACCAAAGAACCATGGACCACATCCTTAGAATATGAAATCAAGGAAGAGCAGTCCTTAGAAATTGAGATTGGGGAGTTCCTAACATGCCTCTCACCATATCCTTTATGCATTCAAGAGACTAATCATCTGAAAGAAGGAGATCTACATGGCATGGTAGAATAATACATTCGGAGTGACCCAAATGAAGAAGTGAATATTTAATATTATGATTACATTGAGCTATGGTTCCAGACAATCATTGTGATGAAGCATCCTTCTCTTCTTCAAGAATTCTTTGCACCATATCATTTGAAGCAGCTGGTCTCTCATACTTTGGTATACTTTAAAGCATATTTTGTAGATCTAAGTATGAGTATGTTTTTCATATTGTTATGCAATTGGTAACACTAGAAATATTCCTACACTTGAAAGAGATATTCCTTTGAAAAAAGTAGGATGATGAAATAAATAAAATAGTATATATAAAAATAAGTCTGTTTGTGAAAACTAGTTTACCAGAGCAACTGTACATGAACTTTGCTTGAAAACTAGGCAACTGGTAGGAAAAGTTCTCATAAAGTTTATAAATTTGTATTGGTTCTTCAAATCATGTATTCTTCAAATTATTATGCTTTGTACTCATATTGGATGATGTGGAATTCATTAAGGTCTACCTTCCAATGGTCTTGTCCATCGACATCGGCAACTTATCTAGGCACCAAGACTTGAGTTTTGTATAGTGCCCTGGAATCCATATACATCAATGGAATATATCCTTGTTGTTAATCACGGGAATTCATCAATGCCACTTGGTTGACAAATATTGCAGATGACTCGACTTCGACACATCTATTCATAACTATCAAGATGCACTACGGTACTTTATCACTCATTATCATTAATGGTGAGTTGCTTCACATTGGTTAACAACATACCTTAATGCTTGGTAATACAATGATTTATTTTCATGTTCGACATCAACACATTCATTTGCATGATAATAATTGCACCATGGTTTTGTAGTAGTTGAAAACTATATGGGTTTATGGTTCCACATCTTGCAACAGTTTATTTCCTTGTTTTTTGTAGCTATTTGTTCTAATAATATTTTCCATGAGGACATGAAAACCCTTAGGTGTGGGGGAGGAGGAATATTCAAATAATTCTTCTCATCATCTTCAGAGTCCATCTAGTTCAGTTCATCCATCAACATATCTAGTTCAGTCTCTCATCCACCCTTGTTTTCAACAGCTCAAACCTTTCACCAGCCCTCAACATTCATTATTTTAGCTCTTATCCTTGCTTAGTTTCATCTTTTATTTTTTATTTTTTTCCCAGGAAAAAAAGCATAATTTTATTTCATCCGAAGAGAGACAAACTTACGTTTTGTAGATATGCCATGCATATTTGTAACCAAAGATCAGACCCCATACAAACATTAGGACTGTTACCACAAGACCTATCACAACCACCAAATGAAGAATCACCCCAGCTATCCACAAAAACAGAGTACCATTACAAAAGTACCATGTTTGATCCATGTATTCGGCATAATAAAACTTCCCATAAAGTCAAAAATATAATATATGTAGAAACAACCAACTGTCAGACACAAACAGTTCTCAACATAGTAGAAATAATGAACACCAAAGCTGTCCAAACCAAGCGTACCCTGACCCAAAACTGAAATGTGGCAGAAAAAACTCAAAGAGCCACCACCTCAATAAAAGGTTTGTGATAGTATTCAAAGATAGAATTGTCTAACCGCTCCTTAACCTTCCACACGCCCATATCCAGCTGGAGCCCCTCCTTCGAGGCTGAGTCCGCCTGGCAGTTGTTCTCCCTGTAAACATGTGCGCATGTAATCAAGTCAAATGTATCCATGACATCCCAGATAGAAATTAAAATGTTTTGTAATTGAAGGTCTGTGTAAGTTTGAATCCTCTTGGTCCAGTTGATCACATTCAATGAATCTCCAAAAACCTTTATGTTGTTACACCCCTTCTCTGCTGCAAAAATGAGAAGTAACTTTAGACTTAAAAGATCGGTTCGGTTGTTGCTACCCTGACCCATCCCTGTAATCAGTTCAAAGGAATGACTTTTTGCCAGATATAGTATCGCACCCCCCCACAAATATTATTCTGTGAAGCACAATCAAAAAATCCCCAAGGAGAGGATTGATCAATCTCAAGTTCCAATATCTCCCACTGATTAGCAACCCTGATATGTTTAGAAAGAGCAAGTGCAATCCCACAGGCCAGACCTACCATGATTACTAGAGTACATAATTTTTCATTGAAAACAAAATTATTCCTTGCCAGCCAAATACTCCAAGTCACTAGTAACGAAAGCACAATAATAATATCCATCTCTTCATAATATAGATGCCCCTTCCCATCTCCACTCTGGACCCAAACCCAACAGTTTATAGCATTCAACCTACACCTCCACATAGTAAGTTCATTTAAGAAAAAAATGGACAATCGGTTCCCCCTCATCCCGACACATTGCACACCATCCAGGACCATTTAACCCCCATTTGTGTAGATTATCCCAGATGGGGATCTTATTCTCCAAAACACACCACTAGGATAATCTAGTTTTGGTAGGACAATGGAATTTCCAAATATTCTTCCACCACCACTCAATCCTATGTACATTGTCTAGAGAGCTAAGATTAATATACCCCTCCTTAGGAGTATACTTCCCACAAGGGTCCGCATTCCAGATAAGTTCGTCCTCCCCCTCCCGAAGCTGTACCAGTGATAGATTTAGAAGCCCAATATACTGATTCAGTTCTTCCTCTTCCCGAACAAGAAGTTCAAAGAAAGTTGTTGGAAGCCAAGATTGAGTCCATCTATTCTCCTATACGGGAGAGGAAAGTTGAAACAGAAAAAAAAAACTCCACGCTGTCTAAGAGAATCCACCAAAAACAGACAGTCTAAACCTACCATTGCATCCAATCCAAGGATCAACGCCCACTCGCACCCTCCTTCCATTTCCAACCTTCCAAACCAGATTGTCCTCAATGATAGAAAAATATTTTATCACCGCTTTCCATATGACCGAGACTCCTCTATGACACTTGAGTGTTTTCCTGTTCCAGTCTTCAACAGAATCAGGGGCTATGTACTTCTCGGTCATCACCCTGGTCCACAAATTCTCTACATGAATTAGACGCCAACCACTCTTGGCTACCAGCACTTTTGCGAATAAAAAGATGTTTTTAAGTCTCCATCCCCCCAAATATTTTGGCCTTATGATTCTATCCCATCTTACCCAGGGAGACACCGAAACATCCTTAGTCCCACTCCACAGAAAATGTAGACAGATCCAACAAGCTTTCTCCAGAATACCCTTAGGGATCCACGATAGAGACATCTAATACACTGGAATTGCTTCCAGTACAACTTTAACAAGTATAAGCCTACCAACCCTAGACGTCCATCAATGACTCCATGTATGCAAATGCTTCTCCAACTTTTCGATCAGCCACATCCAATCCTTCTTCAAATAGTTGTTTGGTTTAAGGAAAAATCCCAGATATTTTAGACCATCGTCCAATGAGTCTCAAAGAAAAGGGAAAGTATGAGTGGCATGACTAGATTCCTCAACATCCAATCTACGAGTCATCAGCGTATATTTCCCATCATTAATTTCCATGCCAGTCATAATGGAAAAAAGGGCCAATATGGCAGAGATATCGTTCACATCTTGCACATTACCTGAGAAAAAAATAAGAACATCATCCATGAAAAGAAGATGAGTGATCTGAAGATGCTGAGAAACAACAATTCTGTTCAACAACCCACCCTTGTGTGCTTCCTTCAGTAATTGGATCAGACCTTTTGCCACCAAAAGAAAAAGTAAAGGAGATAATAGGCATCCTTTCCATAAGCCTCTCTCCGCATGAAAGAAGGGAGAAGGAACCCCATTAATCAAAACATAGAAAGTAATAGTAGTAATATAGCTCATAATCCACCTGACAAAAGCAACCCTAGATCCAAGATGACTTTTCATATAACCAACTTACCTTGTCATAAGCTTTTGAGTTATCAATCTTCAGGATTGCCCCCTCAAGGTTGTGGGTTTTCATACTATGAAGTCCTTCCTGATCCACCCCAATATCCTCATGAATCTGTCGACCTTTCAGAAACCCAAATTGTTTTGCTGATATATGTTTCGATAAAATGTCCTTCAACCTTCTAACAATAATCTTCTAAGTCACCTCATATATGCAATTACAAAGTGAGATAGGTCTGAAATCATGCAGCGTTTTTGGGTTGTCAATATTGGGAATCAGAGCAATGAAAGTCATATTGAAATAGGTAGGGATCCTTCCAGTAAGTCACGTGTTCTCCACCACCTTCAAAATATCAGCCCCCAATAGTTCATAGAGATCAATGAAAAACTCAATAGTCCACCCATCTGGTCCAGGAATTTTGTCCTTTTGAAAACTATGAAGTGCCATGTTTAATTCCTCTTTTGAAACTTATTCCATTAATGAATGAATTTTCTTCCTCCCCCACAAACCTCAGAAAAATATGAGCAATATGCATAATCTCCACAATGTTCGCCCCCACATGAGCCTTGAATAAGTTCTCAAAATTTTCAACCCCTGTCCCTGCCATATCCTCAAAAGATTCATGTCTCCTACCCTTATAATCCTCCAAGCACCAAATGGTATTACCAGCTTTCCTTCCCTTGGCACAGGCATGAATTTTTTTTGGATTTTCATCCCCACATTCAAGCCATATGGCCTTGCTCTTAAGTCTCCAGGTCTCCTCCTTACCCAATAAGATAGTATTCCTTCTACCCTGCAACCTGATCAAGGCTTCTTTAGTTTCCTAATTCAGCATGCCCCCACCCTCCAAATCCATGGTGGTAGAAATTTCCTTCTCATTATGCCGTAGCTCGAGCTCATCTCTGCTTATCTTTTCCACTGCCCATCTTTTAATGTACCTCTTGATCTAAGAAAAATTCTCTACAAACTAATAGGCTGCAGACATCTTGCTGTCTGTATTAAAAGGGACCTAGTTAGAATGAATCAACTATCGGAACGATTCATCCTTTAACCAAGTCTTGTTGAATTTCAATGGACTGAGTGGTTTTACAGGTCCATTCCTATATTCCAAGAATATAGGCAGATGATCAGAATGACCCCCACATCCCACCCATTGCCTCATATACTGTTTTTGATCCAACATCTTCTCAAAAATAAAAAAATGATCAAGTCGCTTAGCCACTCGATCATCCCCACACCTATTGTTTTCCAAAGTGGGTTTAAGCTTGACAGGTTCAATATCCAACCAGTTCCTCTTAATGAGCTTCTAAGATAAATATTCGGTTAGCAAATATGGACGAGCAAATGGTCCCCAAATGTGCCCAAACGTCAGCGTGCCCTAAATAAATATTTTAAATCACCACCAATAATAACCAAATCACCTCTCAACGCCGACAGATTAAAAAGGTTGTCCCAGAAGGAGATATGATTCAGATAAGGTCCATAAATGTTGAAGACATCTATAGGATCCCCCTGATCCAAACCTTGCATAGTCATCCCCAATACCGAGTCCAGACCCCAAATATTCAGGACCTTCACCACACAAGTATTCCAACCCATGGTAGGACCCCCTGAATGACACTGAACATCCAAAGTCTCAAACTGCCAACCCAAGAACCAAATTTCTAGCTTATATTTAATCACATCACCTACACATAAAGTTTCTTGTAATAACATCACATTAGGGTGCTCTAGTTCAACCACCCTATGGAGCGCAGGTCTTTTAAGGGGACCAACCAGACCCCAACAATTGAAGGACATGATTTTCATCGATGACCCTTCTTCTGGGCATGGAATGCTCTAAGTTCCCGTTCAATAGATTGTTGTTTACCCTCATTTATATCCTTCTGATCCTGAGACTGATCCTTTGCCAAGAAATATGTACAACCCCTCCCGCGAGACACAGGATGAGAGTCTTTTCCTAGCCCCCCATTAAAAATCATTTTTCCCAACCTGAAAAAATACCCCGAATTTGTCGAACCATGTGGGGAAGGGGGAGACCTATTCCCATCCACACCAGGATCAAGGGGTAAAGGAGTGACTTCCTTAAATATTTCAGTAGAAGGAGGGGTGGTAGCCACTAAAGGGAGGTGCAAAATTGTTAAATTCTTAAGTTTTTTCCCCATCCAATCCATCCTAGATATATTTAAAATATTTGTAAACACATTTAAAGACAGATAAAGGGAAAAGGAGGAAGTACCGAGTGGAAACGCCCCCATATTAGTAACACCTTTGGAAGCCTCCCCATCTATCAGAGCCATCGAAAGTAGTTCATCCTCCAACACAGTAGGAACCCAAACCTCCACACCTGCATTCATCTCTTTAGGTCCTAAAGATGATGGCCCCATAGACGGAGAGGTCATCCCTCTACTGGAGCCAGTCCCACTAGAACCCCTCTGAGTACCATGACCATTGATCATACGCACCCCCAAACAACAATCAACTGGCATATGTCCATAATCATGACAACAACGACATCGAAATGGGATATTCTCATAATCCAATATCTGTTTGAAGAAAGTTTCACCCCAAGAGAGATGAATCTCTTCATACAAACCCTCCCTCACATTTATGTTTACCAGAATCCGAGCCACCCTATGAAGTTTCAAAATTTTGTAAGACAAATCCACTTCCAGAAAAGTCCCCAATATGTTGCCAATACTGGTAAAGTGTTCCTCAGACCAATACTACCTCAGAAGACTCGGGAGTCGAACCCAAATAGGCACCACATCCACCCTTTCACGAGAGGCATCAAAGGTCGGAGTCCATTATTTTAACATAAACAGACATTGATCCAGAGCCCAATTCCTTGCCAAAACCCATCTAACATGCTCCTGCTGAGAGAAGTTGAGATCAAACCATCCCCGCGTAAGACCCTCTAGTTCAGGAACCTCCCCCAAAGCATTTTCCCAACAATATTTCACCTAATTTTTTATCATAGGCATCGAGTAGTTTTTCCCAATGATTTTTCCAAGACCAATAGAGGTAGCCATCTAAACAATTTGTGTCAACCTAATGTCCTCCCCTAGGGCATAGGAACAAGCCACCCTCCTCTTCTTAACAATCGCCCTTCGATGCCTTCCAGCACCACGACGCTCTCCACTATCCCCCAATGGATCCTGACGCACATTTGGCTCCCCTCGCCCCAGAGAAATGTACCCCTTAGATGTATCCTTTGGTTCACTAGTGACAGCCTCAGGAACAGCTCCACACATGCCCTAATCCCCAGATGCTTCAGGATCAACCCCACTCAGACCCAAACTCCCTGCAATAAAACCCTCTGCCTCCGCTGCACCAATCACATCACCTGGAAATGTCTCCCCCAAAATTAAAAACACCCCCCTCTAAATTTCGATTGTTCCTAGCCAAACTGCAACCTTCCACAGCCTCCAAGAGCATAAAGGGTTCTTCAAGAAGAACAGATGGGTGCAAAAAAAAGAGTGACGATGGTGAGAAAACCCCCGCTAGTTCATAGGGCAATGAAGCTGAAAATAAACCCCCACCCTAATAGTTTTGCACCCCCATGTCATCAAAACTAAAACCTCCCGATGCATATCGAAAAATACCCTTTGACAATGGATCCATAGAATAGTCCATCACATCATCCAACCCCATTTTTATTGCCGGTGAAAAAAACCTCGCCCACAACTCAGGTTAGTAAATAGAAACTCAGTGAGGAATGACCTCCCCCGAACGCCAGGGAAAACCCCTTTTACCAAACCACCTACAATCACCGCGCCCACCAGTCCAAACCCCCTTCACCAAACCACATGTCACCACAAACCTACACTGCACCAACCTCGTCTGACAACTTACCCCACCCATCACATCCCTCCTGCAACTAGAGGCATGACCTGTCGGCCCCAACCACAGGGGCCATGAACAATTGAAACCCTAGCCCCATTCACAGACTCCCAGATGATATATCATCTATAAATCAAAAGGTCTTTTCCCTACTCAATTTCATCTATCATGTACTATGCTCCATTACATCCTACAACACACATTAAATCCAAGGTAAAGTTGAGGTAAAACAGGTTAAAACTGTTTAACTCATTAAAGTGTTAAGAAAACTTGATGATTGACCACTATACAATATTTATACTTTATTTTCTCAAACCAGTATCATTATCAACCATTAAAACCTTCCATCTTCCATCCACCATCATGCATAAAATGCATGCTCTAGTAAATCCGTAGGAATGAATGAAAAATGGTTCATAAGTACAAGGAAACATTTGCAATGTCTTCTTGTTGTATATCATAAAGCATTTACAAAATCATTATATTTTCAACAAGAGGATGAAGTCATTATTGCATATCCAAAGAACTACAAAAAAATCATGTAAATACTTAATTCCATTACCACATCCATTGTTTCTTCATATCATCCATCATCCCATCATAGTCCATCCTTAGCTTATCTTGAATTTTCATTACTATATTGTAAAAGAAATCAAATGCAAAAGGAGTTGCTGCGCAAGGACCGACTCCTATATAGAAATAGTCAAATAAAATAGAAATACTTTGTTCGCATGAGTACATGCAAACCAGTAGGCGTGAGGGAGTGTTGGGCTCCAAATATGTCATATTTTGTACTATAAAAAGACCCATCAACAAGTCCCGTTCTTTCATTTTTAATGCATTCCAACACCGTTATTCCGCCATTTACCATTAAATCCATATATTCTATCTAATGGTTAATTGTTATTATTTTCTTGTCTTTTTAATGATTAATGTTGCATTTATCATGGTTTTATCGATGCAGGTTTAATAATGTGTTGTTGTGTCCAATTAAAATGTTCCTACACCAAGCTGGCAGTCAAAATCACATTTATGAGATTCTTGTGCCAACATTTCTTGCACCAGAGGTTCTCGCGCTACTAGTTCCTGCACCAGGATTATCCGAGATTCTTGTTCTAGCACACTCAGGATTCCTGCACAAAAAATTGAAGTCAAACCCATATTTTTAGCAGAAAATTTGTTTTGGAGGGAATATTGCATCTCAATTATTGTGCACATGGGAGAAAATATTGGAAAACAACCAAATGGGTTTCAATATAACCAAGATGGATTCCAAATCCAAGATTTGTTTTCACGAAATTCAAAAGGGATAAAAATATATCGTAGGGTATTTCATGTCAATTTCTAAAAATTGACTTTTTTTAGCAAAAACTCTCCTTTTCATGGCATATTGCACCCTAAACTGCCTACACTTAAGAGACGATATTACAAAACAACCAAATGGGTTTCAATAAAACCAATCTAGCTACAAAACCCAGAAATCGTTTCTCAAATTTTACAACAACAAGAGAGATGTAGATGGGGGCATTATGTCAATCTTGAAAAATATGTGTTTTCTGAGTTGGCCATTTAACTTGTTGAACGAATTTTTGATTTTTGGGGATAGATCTTATCCATCTACCTATCTAATTCTTGTATAAAAAGAGCCTCATATGGCTGAGAAATGATGGATCATCATTCATGAAGTTTGTATTATAAAGAGTCATTGTATTAAAGAGTTGATTTTGTAAACAGAGTTTGATTGAAATGGAGAATTGACTATTGTTGATTCATTGTGCATCTTCCTCATGGTAGGTGATTGTTTTAACATCAATTTCCATCATGGGAGGGCCCCTAAATATTTGGTAACCTACTGCTCATTTATATTTGTTAGATTTTATTTTATTTTTTATGCTTGTGTTAATTCATCTCTGTTTTCATTTTGATGTTTAATGTGTGCATATTGAATTTAGAATTCACCTTCAAGCTGTGTATTTTCTTTCCTGATTATTTTCATATTAATGCAATCCAAATTATTTTACATGTTATTTGATAACATTTACCTTCTCCCTGACATATTCACAAACTAAATTCATTAATAATTTTACATAAAAGAATTGCAATTTGATTTGTTTAAAACAATGTGAATGTTTTGAGATCATCAAATTTGGATTGTTCGAATTCTCTTAATTGAGTTTTCTTTAGTTAGTTTTCTTTAATTTGGTTTTTTGTTGTCTCTACTCCATTCCCGCACCATATTTTCTATTATGTTTTACTTCTACACCAAATTTTGTAATTCCTATTTCATTTCTGCACTAGAATTTATATTCTGTTTTATCCGTGCACCATATTTTATATTTCATGTTTTGTTCCTTCACTCAAATTATAGATCTATTTTGTTCCCGCACTTAATTTTTAATTATGTTTTATTCCTGCACCTAGAATTTGAATTTAAATTTCTCCCATCTTCCTACACCTAGATTTCATAGTTTACTCAGTTTCGTGTACTCTAATTTAGTTGTTTCATGTATGTTAGTTTTTATTTCATGTATTTGAGTTTAAGTTCATTATATTTCTAGTACCTTACTATAGATTCATCTCCAGAAGAATGATTTTGTTGTGTGATATTAAGTTAAGATTTAAAGTTTTGCATATGAGGATTGCTTGTTCTTTTTTTGGATTTTTTTTATTGTGATATTATGCAGGATTACTTGGTAGTGATTTGGTTTTCATTCTTTCTTTCTTTATTTATTTAAGTATTTTTAATCACCAAAGGAATATCGAGTTCTAACTCGTGAGATATTACCTTGCAGTAATGACTATCAACCTAAGGCGTTAATTTATTTCCTATCAATTTGATTCATTCTTTGGATGCTTGCTTTATTAATGCACTGAAGTGAGTTTGCTGGCATTTATATTAGTCTAGGTTAAGCTCTATTCCTACACATATTGTGCTTTCACCTTTAAATATACAACTCTCCGGATGACAATTTAATATTGGGATTTAATTGACATATAATTTCACGAACAATGTCTTTGTAAATTTGTGTTGAAGAATGTAACTTCAGAAGATATTCTTATTGTAATTTTACTGTATTATTGTTGTACTTCCTTTGGGAGATGTTATTGATATAATTGGTCATATAAGTGTACTTGAATGAATCAATGTAACCCTTTAATTGTAATTCAGGTCAATATTACCCACAAGAAATATTATATAAATGTTATTTTGAGTCTCCCTAGGAGGTCAGACTTATTTGGAGCAATAAGTTGGCCCAATTAGGTTATTTGGCCATTCACTTGATGAGTATAAATAGAGAGGGTGATCCTTTTATTTGGACACACTTCTCACTCAATAAAGTGAACAAGAGAGAGAAAGGAAAGGCTTGTTGAATATGAGATATAGTTGTTATTGTCTTTGGGGTGCATCTTATCTTGGTTGGAATTGCACTTGGTGATAGAGTCTATACTAAAGAAGTTGTTGGGTTTTCTCCCTTGCGGTTTCCCAGAGGAAATTATTTTGTGTTCTTTTGTATTACTATTCCTGTATTTCTTTCAATGATCCTAATGTTATGGTTATGATGAAATGATGGTAAATGTTTAAATATCTAGTATAACCATTAAAATTATAACATGGTATCAAAGCTATCATAAATGAAGTATTTGTGTAGTTGTAACTAACGAAAGTTGGAAACTAGGGTTTCATATTTCGAGCACTTCCCTCCAAAGATCTAATTTGAAAAATGAGTACAATCTAACTCTCCCTAGGAGGGCACATCTTTCTGTGGAGACAATTTCAATTATGTGGATTTTCATTTTTTGGCCTAACACTACTGAAGGGAAAGCTAGGGCATCAAATATTTTGTAGTTTTGTCGAAATGTTTGGGAAAATTTGTACACTTGTCAACTCAACTTGAATAAGCACATATTTCTATCCAATGATATTTTCAAGTAAGCAAGTTTGAAAAATTAGGGCTTCTCTATCAAACCCTAGGTCCACGAGAATTAGTTTCTAGAAAGACTTTGGAGTAAGCATCCAATTTAAGCACTCTCATTGGTAAGTTCCATTCTCTCTATTTCCATTTGAGTTTTTATAATTTATATCAATATGAAAAGTATTACCAATCTTGAGGACAATCTAGAAGGAGCTGAGAACTTCTAGGAATGGACGTATAGAGTGCTTCTCATAGTAGAAGAGCATAACTTGGAGAACTATGTCAAAGAATAAGTTGTAGATCCAGAGAGAGATGATGTCTAAGCTAAGCATAAGAAGAAATTAGTCAATTCCAAGAGGATCAGTGCATATTCTATCCAAGACCATTTGATCCCACATGTATCTTCCTTGGAAACTCGTAAGGAAATGTTCGATGCATTGACTAACCTATGTCAAGGAAGGAATACCAATAGGAAGATGACCATGAGGATTCAAATCAAGGGTGTGAAGATGAAGATGTTGGAAAGAATTCAATCTTACTTCATAAGAGTCTCCTAGATAAAGGAAAAACTAGAATATATTGGGAGACAATGTTGACCAAGTATAAGTGGTGATGACCACCTTTAATGGTATTCCAAGAATATGGGGATCTTTCAATTGAGGAATTTGTTCTAGAAGGAATATCATTAATTTCATTAGACTATGGGAGGAATCCACACAATAAGATTCCTTATTAGTATAAAGAGAATGAAAGTTGGGTGATGATTGCAATCATGCTGTAATAGCTCATGCCAAGAAGGGAAAGATCAAGAAGAAAGAAAATTATTACAAGAACAAAATATTTCCAAAGAAGGACCTCTCACAGCTCAAATGTTTCACTTGTGATGATAAGGGACCTTTTGTGAAAGATTTACCTAAAGGTAAAATCCATGCAAAGAAGGAAATAAGAAGAGACACCACGATCACATCACCGAATATGATGAACTAGTTAAGAAAAGTCAAATATATAACCTCTAGTGATGAAGAATATGTCTTGATCTTAGCACTCACGAGTACGGTTACTCATGGTAGAGATGTTTGTCTTGTAGATAGTAGATCTTCCAAGCACATGACTGTTATAGCGGATTTCAGCACACTAGGTGAATCACACATTGTATGGACTTCCCCTGTCCCACTGCAAACTCATTAGCCCATATGGACCACTTTTTGTCGTTTGATGTATCCTTGACCATCCCTAAAAACATAAGAAAAGTGATATACGCGGATTTTTCCCCGATAACCGCGTACATACGCAGATATTCCCTCTATAGCCGTGTACATCGGGATGTGTACATAATCCAAAACATTTTGGAGCATTCCTTGACTTGGATCCGACTCATATGACTCCTGGCCTTCCATATCCCTTGAGATCGCACAGATTCGACCTTTCACTATCCCTTTGAAAAGCTATATAAGGAACCCATTGAGACATTGAAAGCATGAGAGAGAATTGAGAGTAACGAAACTATAGTCCATTGTTGCCAGAATTTATGCTTGAGTCTGCATCCCTTGTCCCTTGGAGCACTGTTGTGTTCTTCCCAAGCTTGCCTTTTGCTAGTAAGCTTGCTATCGAAGTGAGGGAGGATTGAGGTGGTGGAGGCCCAAGTGGGGGATTTAGTTTCTCCGGTTCGCAGACGTACCATCAGAGGTTGTCACTTGTAATATCTGATTCATATTAACAGAAATATCTTTTCCTGTCCAGTAATGTGTATTTGAATGAATATTGTATCCATTGGAATATGTCAAATGCTTATACATTATTGATTATATATGCTAGAATAGATCTAACACCATGAAATATAGTATGCTTGTATTTTTTACTTGTTGTTGAGGACGTGCTATAACAATTCAAGCTGGACATTGGAAATCTCAACGGGGATCTACTTCAAACGTCCGGAATAAGGTATGAGGTTCGATCCTTTAGTGTTAGATGTTTTTATTTCTATTGCATATTGGGAAAGATTGATTTCTGGAGTCTAGCTGTCTGTTGTGGTACCCCAAGCCATAGGAATTTCTCTTCGTAACAGAATTGGTGACTCTGCTGGGGATCGAACCCAGAATCTGAGAAATTCCTATGGCTTGGGGTACCACAACAGACAGCTAGACTCCAGAAATCAATCTTTCCCAATATGCAATAGAAATAAAAACATCTAACACTAAAGG
>LPNX010541236.1:0-26338 GCA_001517045.1 Pseudotsuga menziesii
ATTGTGTGGAAACATATAATTCACATCTCTATGATCCTCAGACAATTCACATTGCCAATTGTTGGGGCATCTTCCGCCATTCATGTCATGAAGTAATATATCATACAAATATGGAGACACACACATAGATACAACATTATTATTATTTTATCTAATGCAAGTCCATACATATATAAATCATTCTCTACTCTCTCGGACCCTAGAGAATATAGTTTATTGAACTTAGATAAGGGACAACTCTATCGGGATGGTGAAAAAGTTGGTGATTAGGTCGTTGATAAAATAAGGCATTGGAATTTGGATGGACCTTTGAATGGAGGATTGATTTCACTCGATGGTGGCTCTATTGGTCAAGTGTTATTGGGCCTACCTAAAAGAAAAACCCGAAAATGTAATACCTAATGCTTTCATGGAGCAACTTTTTTTATCAACCCTAAATTCAACAACTATTTTTAGAATTGAATCGTGTACTCCATATATGCTGAATTTGAAGTGATTAAAAAAAATACATACGTTTAGGTGGATTATGGATAGTCCCTCCAATGTATATCAAGTTTATCACCCAATTCGAAGTGATCAAACAAAAGCCCCATTTATAGGTGGATTATGGATAGTCCCTCCAATATATATCGAGTTTATAATCCCTATCAGAAAGGTTAAGTATTTATTAGTTCACTATAAGGAAGAACTTAAAATTATCCAACAAATATCACTACAATTTGGGTGTCTAGTGTCTACCATAGTCAACAAGGAAGACAAATCATAACAAACATTTGGGAGGCTTGCGAAAGAGGGGATGTTGAAATAATGTTATTTTCTATCTCACTGCAGTCACAGTCCCTCGTTCATGAACATTCATCGAGGGATTCCCTTGTTTATATATATTGGTAGACAATTTTTTCTTCTTGTTGCCATTATTAGAAGGCTTTGAGGAAAAAGAGGGGTTGGATTCTACAACAATTACAATGTGAGTTATTAAATATTGTATCCTTTCAACCTTTGGCTTTCATTATGGAAATTGGAATAATTCAAACACTTGTATTAAAATATTTTTCTTTCTTTCAAGCTAATGTTTACAATTCACGGTAGATAAAAAGCATTGACAGATTTGGAACTCAAATACCGGGCTCTTTCTGCTTGTTCCTCTGCCCAAACAAACTTGTGGTCCTAGCCTATGAAAAGTATACATTATTTTGGTTCTGATTTCATTTAAATACTGGTTATTTTAAGATTACATCTATTGAGTATTCGAGACTTAGTCTTGCAGACACATAGTTGCATACTACAATACAAATTTCAAACAACATTTTGGATGGAGAAACTTTTAAACCCTAATATGTATAGCACTAGAAGGCACTCCAACAAGAAACACATTTAAAATTTGTCCACATATAAAATGTTACACAAGTGAAAAATGTTGTACATACATGTAAATTCATGACAACCAAGTAGACAACTTAGCTCTGCAAAATATTCTAGAGGAAATAGAAATCAGGGAGACACTGAAGCATGGAATTGGAGAGTTGAGATTCTGAGTCCCGACCTCTGATTGTCCTATACTTGTAAACCCAGGATAATTTTTTTTCTCCCACAGACTTCGCCAATCTCTTTAAGTTCAAGGAAGGTCAATCCATCCTACCCAATGTTCTACCTTTGCTTCTCTTGCTCCTACCTATGATGAAGGTGGAACCTTTGAGTTGTCCACTGTAGAAGACAACGAGGAATTAGAGTGCGTAGTCATTTCCTTTTACAGAAACATGATTGAAAGAAATACCATCTCAATTCTCGAATATCCCGTCACTCTTGAGCTAGTTTACCTTTCCCGAGGTAGTCGAATGCATGCTCGTGTAGTTCACATGATAAAAAAAAATCATTTTATATTTGCTTCTACATAACATAGATATATCTGTTCAGGTGAGGGAAGACTGTGTATTATTTTCCCGATGTGTTCGGAGACTTTTAGAGATCATTCTTTGTTTTGAGGGCGCTCAGAGAGCCCACGGGAGGAAGAGGAAGAAGAAGAAGAGGACTCAAGTCAAAAGGGGAGGCAAGTAAGGAGGGGATACGTAATAGCGATATTTGCAAGAGCATGCCATTGGTGGTATAGCGATGGAAATGAGCCTCTCCAAATCATATCCGTTGCTAACACAACCATCCCTCATAATCATCTCGGGCGCAAGAGTTACAACGTAAGCATCCCGACAAATTAAGTAATGATACTATTCAATTAGGTATATGACAAATTATTTCATTTCTTTCAGTGCTGACTATGTGCATATGGTACAACTCTTCTCTCTCGTTGGCCCTCCATTCCAGTTTCCTTTGTCCATTAGGGGAAGTTTGAAGTAAACAATGAGCCTCCAAACAAAAAAACGACTATTAAAATTTATTTTTTAAGAACCAATCACAATCTAGAGAACGGCATCATCTATAATAGTTGAGTTGAAATTACTTGAGTTAAGGTTGCTCACTTGTCATATTCTAAACGACTCATTAAAATATTTGGTTAACCATGGTAGTCTACAAGTAGTTTTACACCTAGATTAAAGTACTAATGTCTCTTCACACTTTTTCATTAAAATATATTACTGTCCCTTCATATTTTTGAAAAATGACAATATATGTCTTTTCAGCTAACATGCACGTCTTTACACAATTTTTAATATATGTTATATTTATCCATTTTTCTTTAATGTTAAAAATATCTTTTACTTGCACATTTTTACTTATAAATATATGATATATTAATCCATCTTTCTTAATCTCAAAAATATCATATAATTATATATTTTTAGTTGAACTTTATTTTATTTTATTATTTAAAAAATATATATTTTTAGTATACTTTATTTTATTTTAATATTTTTAAAAGTATTATTAAGTTTTCTAATACTTTTAAAATATATTATATTATTATTGAAATTGTATAAAAAATTTACAATAAAAAAGACATTACAAAATAATAAATTCATAAAAACCCAATTTAAAAATTAATTTTCAAAAAACTAATTTCTAAACAACAAAACATAAAATGAAATATTTTATCAAATTATATTACAATTAATTAAAAACCACAAAACATTACATTATACAAAATATTAAAATTAAATTTTAAACAATATTAAACATTAACTTATATAATTACATTAAAATACAATATTTTACAAAATTATATTAAAATTAATTAATTAAAAGTTAAAAATCTCAAATTTTAAAGATTAGATTTAATCATGGAATATATGTGCTAACCTATATTAAAATAAAAAATTATTAAAATCAAAATTTAAATATTAAAATTTTGAATGTACAATAAATATATTAATAAAATATTAAATATTAAATTTAGAGATTAGATTTAATCATGGAATATATGTGCTAACCTATATTAAAATAAAAAATTATTAAAATCAAAATTTAAATATTAAAATTTTGAATGTACAATAAATATATTAATAAAAATATTAAATATTAAATTTAGAGTATGTAATGAATATGTTAAAATATTGCTATATATTTGAAAATCCATGATAAAATTAAAAAATATTAATAGGCTATTAATTTATTAATATAGAAAAATAAACTTAATTAATTTAAATGTAATTTAATCAAATTGTATTGAAGGTATAAACTAACGGCTTTATATTGTCTTATGAGAATCGAATTACACACCAATCACATAAAAATATTAAAAAACATTTACTTAAAATTTTCAAATAAAAAAACTCTTGAAATAACGACCATGTTAATGTTGGTTGCAATGACTTTGTTTTAAGATTTAGCTTTCATGTTTTGCACTAGTTATTTTCAATAAAACATCAACATTTGAATAAATATGTTTTTCAAATTAACTAAACATTTTATTTACAATGGTTGATAAAATCTTTTAGCAAAAATGGAGTTCAAGGTAATTTAGGAAAATGTCACACAATGGAGTTCAATGAATATCGAATACTAATCAACGAAAATGCAAAATGTGTCCTCCCTTGCAGCCAGTCAATGTCAAATTTATGTTGAAAATAAATATTTGGTGTTCAATGTCAATTCATTCGAGATAGAAAGAAAGATGGAAACTTTATTTTCGAAAGCAACTTCATGCTTATCAGATTTACCAAGACATTTATGAGTTGTTGCATATTAAAATTAAATGTAAATTGGTCATTGTAAAATTGAAGACAAATTTGTTATTTTTTTTACAAGAAATTATATGTATTAATATTTTGATATTTTATTTTAATAGACCTTTGCTTTATAAGGCTTTTTCATTATTTTTATTGGTGTTTAAGGATGAAATTTGACATCTTACTTTACATGTCAAGAAATTTTTATATAATGTTTTAATTTTAACATTGTATTTAGTTTAACATTTAAATATTGACTTTATTCGTCATAATAATAGTTTTATTTTAAATAACAATCATAAATATCAAACATTGAATTCTCATAACTAATGTGGATATGGACACAACATTGAAATTTGACGTCCTACCTTCCACATTTAAATTTTAACATTGCATTTTGTTTTAGGTTTAAATCTTAATTTTACCACTCCTAATAATAGTTGTTTTTTTTTAGATAACAATCATAATAACTATATAAAATATTGAGTTCTCATCACTAGTGTAACTGAATATTGCCACCCAAGTTGCATGTAGAGGAACACTAAAGGTCAAATTGGGGAAAGAGGCTCGAATTGATGTTAAGAAAATCCAGATAGCTAAAAATGGGTATATATACATGATGGGTATATTAACACAAGAAAAGTGCCCACAAAAAGGTCCAACTAAAATCCTCATAGTTTTGATATTTTGTGTATATTCATAAAAAAAACTAAAACAATGACTATATGGAGCACAAATTTGCATTTCACTACTTTTGAATGACACGTCCACTTACAACAATTACTATAAACTATTATACTTGTAACATATAGGATCAATATAGGTATTCACTTGAGGTAATAGTTAATTCAAGTGGTGATTTAAAGCCAAGCATATGAAGGGCAAGGGTGAAATTCTTATGGAGATTTTTGGATCATGACCCTTACATGAACATTCTCACTGCTCATGACAAATTCGGAAATGCATGCTTATCAGTAAGGACCATTATTATAACATGGAAATAAATATTGACTTTTGTTGTAACATGTAAGTTGATCTCAACCAAATATTTGCATTTAATAAAACTATTATAAATGCAATCTCATAAATTTAGTTTATCTCAACCAAATATTGACATTCAATAAAACTATTATAAATGCAATCTCGTAATTTTAGCAAACATTCATCCAAGTTAAGGATATATCATGAATTTGTCAAATACCAAACGACATTATACTTATTCATATATAAATATTTTTAAAAATACTTTCTTCACGATTTTTTTATTATTATTAAAATAAATTCAATCTCAAAAATTCAGCAAACAATATATCTTGAATTTTGAGATCAAACTCATCTATATAAGTTGGACGAGGACCACCTCAATAAGTTGAAAGTGGCTATCAATGATATCAAGGACACTGTGGAGGCTAAAACATATGGTGTTGATCCTAGCGTGCCACTAATTACACCAACGTTTGTGCCGCCAATCAAAGTGCTCATTCAGAAGCAGGCACTAGGAGCGAATGAAGAGAAAAGCATAGGTCCTTGTGATAACAGCACTGAGATAGACTTCTCCGAGCTACTCTTGGAGAAATTCTATAGCATTCATCAGGCAGCCACAACTGAACTTTGTCTAAGGAAAAATGTCATTTCTTACCAGGAAGCAAAGCAACAAAGGAAGGACAAACTATGTAAGGCCCTATTGGAAGGAAAGGATTGAGAACTGCAGGAGTGTGTCAAACTCCTAGCCAAGAAGGAGCAGAAAATATTAGCCCGTGAACAAAGTTGTATCGCGTTGGTGGATTCTATTAAGAATTCCATTGCTGCATTCACACCAGGGGTTGGGAAAGAGGATGAAAACTCCCTGGCTAAATTAACCAAGATTATGAACATCGCATAAGATCTTCAGCACCAAGTCGAAGATCTGCAATCCAAGAAGATACTAAGCACACCCCCAGAGTTGCTAGTAGAAAGAAGAAGAGTAGTGTCTGATGCTGCTAAGAAAATAAAAGAAGGAGAGTCACTCTGCACAAAGGCTGCAGACGCTATTGCGACCATTTGGGGAACATTGCTAGAGGATGACACAACTGAGAAAATAAGGAAGAGTGTGCGAGAGGAATATGACTGCATCAGTGCTGAAAAGGAGGAAATGCTGAACCTGCCCCTCCAGCAAAAGGTCATTAAGAATGCAGAGATCAAAAGCCTGCAGTAGGAAGTGAAGACCCTTTGTGAGAAAGAAAAAGGTAGGGAAGCCAAGGTTGAGGAATTCTAATCAAAAGTTGAATATCTTAGAGGGCATATTCAGCTGGTGCAGTAGAAAATTCAAAGCATAGTGCAATTGATAGAGGATGACTCATTGGAACAGGTACGTTATGACCGTGTGGAGCATTTGGTCGTGCAAGCAAAGAAAGCTGTGGAGAAATTTGCTAAGGTGGAAATAATGGTGTAGGAATTCCTAGAGAAGGTCCATACTATTGTGCAGCCAGACCCAAAACCAAAAATTTGAAATAATGCAAGCAAATAAAGCCGAGGCACTCAGCCGCAAAAAAATAAAATTGGACACCAGTAAAGAAGGCAACTGTACCAAACAAATGATGGTAAATCCAAGACAGTTGGAAAGTATTGACAGACCGTTAAATGAATCAAGATTCAACGGATATTTCAAACTTGTGACAGGACAACACTATAGGTGGATCAAGTGTGGGAAACTCTATAATGGTGGCCGTCCATTTCATCAATACTTGATCATGATTGTCAACACCCAAAAGTGACAACCTCAGGAATCATAGCAAATCTAAGAAGAAAATCCGGTACACCAGATGGAGGTCTTGTCCTAGTGATGCACCTAGATAAGCCTATGCAGAAGATGACCTAATGCTCTTCCTATAAGATTGGGGCACCCTTGCAGCAAGAATACATCACTGAGTCATCCTGATTGAGCATTGAATGTAGTTACAAATGGGTTGGAGAGTGTCACGCCAAGCAGCCTTGCGGGCTAAAGTTGTTTATGCAGATTTCAATTTGTTGGGGGTATCTAGAGACAACAAGAAGAAAGATGGTGATAGTCTGAAAATTAATTTGACCCAGCTAGAAGTCTCTGGCGAAGTCATCCTTGGCTATTAGTAGATCAGTAGATTAGCGGTCCTGTCGGTAGCACGAGAGAGGACCCCAGTAGGGACCATAGTTCTTTCCCTATTTCACAAACTCTATGGAGTCCGAACTAGAGTCCCTGTCGTCTTTCACAAAGTCTGTAGGCTTGGAAAGCAACCTCCTCTTCCAGCAATCCAGGCGGGATCTCCAACTGATAGCAGACCGGGGAAGGGCCAAAGGGCCAAATCTGGCTTGTACTCTATGCTGCTCTGGTGAGATTTGTCAAAGTTTGGCAAATCACTCACCTCCACCACCCTGGCTGGCAGGGATTTTCTGGTTTCCAATATGGACAAGTCTTCAAAGTCCATATCTATGAAAAAAAGGGTGGTGAAGAGCGAGATGAATAAAAGATGAAAATGAGGAAGAACAACAAGAGAACAAGCTGCACTAAGTCACAAAAAGTGTGCACAAACCCCCAGGAGCATGAGAATGGCGAAAGAACCAAGGCCACCAGGATTACTGTGTCAGAATGGGACACTAGCCTCCCTTGGTAAAATTGGAGGTGGACTATGATAAGATGATGAAAGAGTCCCAGATCAAAGACAACAATACTGGTCACCGGGATCTTGGTCCCAATAATAAGTGCACATCTTACATTGTTTGCCCAAGCAAACTCTGAATTGGAACCCTCCATTGCCCGTTCTCTCATGGTGCTAAGAAACAAGCTGTATCAGAGTGCTAGCCTCACAAAACACCTAAGTATGAGAAGAATTTTCCTTGAATGACCCTGAAAAAAAAACACAAGGAACAAGGCGCACAAGCTAAAGCGACAGAAGAAGCTGTGCAAGAAAAAAATAAAATGAAGGGGTTTTTTGAAAAAGATGTCGCACAGATCATGCCTCTTCATATGTCCCTTTCCTAGTGGCTTGGGACGAGCCATAGGTGAGTTTTGGGGGCCTACTGGCCTAGGAAAGGAGCAAAGGGAAGAAAATCGTGCACGAAACCAAAGAAGATGTGCTGCACATGTGGCGAAAACAAAGGAAGATTGCGAAGAATGTGAAGGACCCATGAAGGTAGAACAGAGAGGTGCACGGTGAAGGAAAGGAAAGCACAAAAGCGCACAAGGGATAATGACTGGAAAGCGATGGATGTAGAATCCAAATCATGGTCATTTACGGTGGCGTAAGCCTACAACTATGCACGTATGAGAAGATATTTGTAAGTGAGGATGATAGTGCCTCATGTCAAGTCATGATCACCTTAGTTATAGCCAGAGGGGTGGATGATGGTGACGGCTAATAGACTGTCGGTAGGCAGTTGGCCCTGCATGGGCATGTAAAATAGTATAAATAGGAGGGATGCAATAGTTAGAAGGTTGGTCTGTGTAGTTTTTGTTGATCCCTATTAGGTGTAGTCAATCTTTAGTATCTTTTAATATAGAATATGTTTTAGGTCGGTTAAGTAGTAGTAGTTTGCTATTCAGTGGTAATCCATGGTGAGGGATTCCATTTTTGCTGTAATGTCATAGCGATCAGAGAGGAGGAGACTTAGGAAAAGTATATTAGCGATAGAGGGGCCGTTGAGCCATGGATCTGGCTGTTGTGTGAGTAGACTGCTAGGAGTAGAAGTAGAGTAGAAGAGTGAACCAGAGAGCATGAGAACCATAAGTTTGAAATTAAAGACACATCTCAAGATCAGTCTGCATCCCATACACTACAAGGTGCTATATCCTTTCTCATGCTAGATGAAGAACACCTTGGTGTTTTTTCCCACATGGGTTTTTCTCGTTAGCTCTTGTGTTTAAATGAATGGTTGATGTGGTGAATGTTTATGTGATTGATTACTATTTTCTTTTGGTATAATGTTGAGTATTTCTTGAATCTCTGTTACTATCCTACAATTGGTAGATGAATGATTGGAACGCATTGTTGAAATGAACCTATATATATATCGGTCTGTATTATTGTTTTTTTGAATCCCAACTTCATTCATAGAGCCGATTGATGTGAATCAACTGCGCCACACAAGTTGCACCAGTTGCGAGGTGGAAAGGAAGGTCGAGACACACACGATGACATGTATTTTTGCTCAGTTGCGTAGAACTGACTCCTGTTTTGAGCCATCCTACTACCTTCATTGAGCTCCTTTCCTGTGAGCCAAACGACTATAATCCCTCGACAATCGCGAAAACATGGTTCCGGCGGTTACCCATCTGTGAGATATCTCGAGTGAGACTGCATCTGCTTTGTAGGTGTTGTTAATGGGGTTTGCTCTATCAGGTTGGTATCTCAAGTAGTTGTTGGATCGGCGGGCTACGCAGAACCTGGGCCATGCAAGTGGGGAAAAGTGTCCAAAAACTACGATGTATCATCAGATGATTGGGTCCTTCATGTACCTGACGAATACGAGACCAGATATTTGCTTTGCTGTGAATACATTGAACCAGTTCCTGATAGATTAGAGACATGTTCACTTGATTGCTGCAAAGCATATTCTAAGGTACCTGAAGGGTACAATTGATTATGGGCTCAAGTACACGACGAATCAGAAGATTAACCTGGAAGGTTATGTGGATTCGGATTGGGCAGGAAATGCCATTGATAGAAAGAGCACTTTAGGGTGTTGCTTTAGTATGGGATCAGGTGTGATATCCTGGTTTAGCAGGAAGCAATATCGTGTGGAACTAAGTACAGCCGAAGCATAGTATGTTGCAGCTTGTTCATCTAGTTGTAAGGAAATATGGCTTAGAAAGCTACTGTTTGATTTATTTGATCTCTAGATGGATGCTACTTGTATATATTGTGACAACTAGAGTTGTGTGAAGCTGTTAGAGAACCCAATGTTCCATGGCAAGTCAAAGAATATTTATATCAAGTATCACTATATCATGGATATGGTGTAGAGAGGAGCAGTGAAGCTCCAGTATGTTATGACGGATGAGTAGATAGCCGATGTATTGACCAAACCATTAGCCAGAGTAAAGTTTGAGTACTTCAGGGAGAAGCTTGGTGTTCTCCAGATTGAGGTTCTATCCAAAGGGAATTGATGTGTCCATTGTCCTTTCTGATGTAACGTCCCCGACCCTCCGACCGACAAAGAGGACGATACCATACATCAAATCATCTAGGCATCTAGGCCCCATGAACATGAACATACATACATATAATGCTGAAACAAGATACTTAAAAACATAAAAAATACTACGATGCATTAATCATTCATATACATAGCGGAAGCAAAACAACATGAATTCATATAAAATTTTAGCATTCACTTGTACATTATCATTCATCAATGGTAAATAGGATTGCAGACACAAGTCAGGAAAGAATACTTATCTTAATAAGAACTTGTCCCGCAACCAGCTACGTCATTGCAACGTCCCACCCAACCATAGGCCCGCGTGCTCCTTAATATCTCAGCAACATTGCCACCCCTGAGCCGGGCATGATTACCCAAGGAATAAGGAACTAATAGGCTTACACATAGCCAAGGATAACAACACAACAAGGGTACACAGTTCAGCCAAGCCAACAAAGTTGGGTTTATCAGGCGAACATCGGAACAGACAAGCCAAAAAATTTGGGTTTATCAAGCCATCCAGGAGCTGGGAAAGGCTAAATGCTAAGATAGTAAGCTCATTGAAGAGCTAAAGACACCTACACCATAACCAACCTGGCTTCTATGACACCCACACACACACCCAAGACAAGGAAATTAGTCCTTTCTCTGCAACGCAGTCCCTCAAACCCTAATCTCCCTTCCATTGCTATTCAGGGATTGTGGAGAAGAAAGCCAGCCCTCTAGCTCTGTCTGTGTGGTTCCCAAACACGCCAGGTTTGTCAATCATATCAGGCCCTCATCACCACTCCAATGTAGTCCGAAGACCAACCACTACGTTCATGCAACAAACCAACAATTAAAGCTTTGACAGGGGAAAAGAAACCCCTAAATCATTCTTGGCCTTATCATGGCCAAAATGATTCCACATCGATCTATAGTAGCCCAAATCGCAAAGGAAACTCAGCCAACAAGTGTGGGAAACAACAGCCAACGAACCATAAAATAAAACCATAGTCCAAGATCAATAATGAAATATATGGACAACTACAACATGAATGCGAGCAGGAAACCGATCCTCAACATAGACAGGAGGAAGACATATCACCAAGGAAACCACAGAAAACATCCCATAATGAAAAACCACGACAACATTTCACAGTCTGACAATGGTGGAGTCAAAACACAGACTTTCTGCATGAACAAGAGGAAGAACCGATCCTCAGGCCAATAGTCAGTGAGGAAGAGGAGAACAAACCCCCACACAATGGATTGTAATCCCTTTTAACTTTGCTCTGTATGGGGAAAATGAATAGCTCACGATCGGGATAGTTGGCATACCATCCGCAACGCAAAAGGCACGTCGTGGAGAGAATGCAGGCATGAGCGTAGTGGTTTTCCTGCCAGCAAATAGATGCCCCAACTAACAACATAGCAATTAAGGTGGTGGTTGGATGAGACAACGAAAGGTGAGCAAAAAGAGTGGTGACACATGGCTTTTCCCATGGAATCTAAGTTTATCAATCCCCCCCTTAACCTTAGGAAATCATGCCCCTTCTCAATTTGGTTGCAGTGAACATAGATGGTTGGGGTTATTTAATTACAATGCATAGTTACATGATGCGACAACTTAATATATGCCGTATGTCCCGATATGCCATCGATGACAATTCCAATCCGAAACATAGCGTAACCAAATCGATGGTGGGGCCTTTGCCTTTAGCTCCACACCATGATTATTTACAATATATGTATCATGTATATGTAATGAAAACAGGGTCAAAACTGGGGTGTTACATTCCCCTCCCCCTTCAATAGCACTGTCCTCAGTACTTTACAAAATTTGAACAAAATGCTACACTGGTACCGCCTCAGTGTTCTACAGAATTGAAAAAAAATGGGCGTGCCAATCGTATGGCATCCTCCAGGTCCCACATAGCCTCTTTAGGTCCGTAGTGCTCCCATTGCACCTTTACCTGCCCTATGGCTCGGTTCTGGAGCATTGTGACCTTCCTGTCGAGGATGCGCATTGGCTCGATTTGGAACTTTTCCTTCGGGCTCCACCTGAATCACATCCCAATTTATCACATGGTTAGGATCATGCACATATTTCTTAAGAAAAGAAATATGAAAAACATTATGAGCTCTAGTACTAGCAGGCAATGCAATTCTATATGCAACAGGCCCTATTCTTTCAAGCACTTCAAACGGCCCACAATATCTAGGTGACAACTTGGCACAACTTCCAAGCTTCAAGGAATTTTTCTTGGTCCTCACTCTGAGGTAGACATGATACCCAACAATGAACTCTCTATTCATCCTATGCTTATATGCATAGATTTTATGTCTGCCCTATGCTGCTTTAAAATTCTTCCTGATCTTTACAACCTCTTACGCCATTTCCTTGAGCAATTCTGGTCCAAGCACAATCCTGTTCACTGGATTATCCCAAGTCACTAGTGTCCTACACCTTCTTCCATAGAAAGCTTCATACCGACTCATCCCCAAGGATGCCTGCTGTCCATTGTTATAAGCAAACTCTACCAAGTGTAAGTAATCTTCCCACTTGTTTGTTTTGTCCATCACATACATGCAAAGCATGTCTTCAAGCACTTGATTAACTCTCTCTATCTGCCCATCTATCTGAGGATGGTATGCAGTGCTAAAGTTTATCTTTGTACCCAAATCTGCAAAGAATCCCTTCCAAAAATTGGAAGTGAGCTTGACATCTCTGTCAGAGACTTTTGCCTTCGACAATCCATGCAATTTTAAAATCTCCTTCATGAAGATCTTGGCAATGTCATCAGTCTTATGCATAGACTTCACCGGTATAAAATGTGTTTCCTTTGTCAACTTGTCTACTACAACCATGATGGAATCATGTTGTCTCCAAGTCATTGGCAATCCTGTAATAAAATCCATGGAAATAACTTCCCATTTCCATTCCAGAACTGGTAAAGGATGCAACAAACCTGTTGGATGTTGATTCTCAACCTTTACTTGTTGACATTTCATGAACTTTGAAATGTATTCAGCCATGTCCTTTTTCATTCCTAGCCAAAAGTACTGCTTTCTAGCTGTAGCAATTGTCTTCTGGTATCCTGAGTGACCAGAATATGGAGCCTGATGGATCTCATCCATAACAACTCTCCTCAAATCTACTACCTTTGGAATATAAATTCTACCTTTATAAGCGAGAATTCCATCTTCTTCCAATTTATATCCCTCATACCTCTTCTCAAGACTTTGCTGTTGCAATTTGTCTTTTACCTGCTCATACAATTCATCTCTAGCAGTATGATTAGCAATATGCTACCCCAAATCTAATTGGCAAATACTAAGAGATGGCATATGTATTTCCTACACCTTCCTGCTGAGCACATCAGCTACCTTGTTTTCAAAATCAAACTCACATAAAAATTCCAGCCATCTTGCTTGCCTAGCATTCAAAGTAGGCTAATCAAATAGATACTTCAGACCACAATGGTCTGTCCTGAGTTCGAATCTTCTACCCATCAAGTAATTCCTCCACATCTTGAGAGCATGGACTATGGCTGCAAGCTCGAGATCATGAGTGGCATATTTTCTCATGCTCCTTCAGCTTTCTTGACTCATAACATATCATGTGGTTTCCCTGCATAAGGAATCCTCCAATCCTTTGTCTGCATGCATTGGTACATACCACAAAATCCTTCTCTGGATCTGCAACTTTCAATGCTGGTGAGAAGATTCTTCAACCGCTGGAAGCTTTCTTCACACTTTGAAGTCCATTCGAACTTTATCCCCTTATTTTGGAAAGAAGTGATGGCATGTGCAACCTTGGAAAATCCCTCAATGAATCTCCTGTAGTATCCTGCAAGTCCCATAAAAGATCTTACATCTGTCACATTTCTTGGAGTAGGCCAATTCATAATGGCTTCAATATTCTTAGGGTCTACTGATATACCCTCTTTTGAGATAATATGACCCAAATACTGTATTCTATCTCTGTAGAAGTCACACTTGCTCAGTTTTGCATTCAGCTGATGCTCCCTGAGAAATCGCAATGTCAATCTCAAATTCTCTTCATGTTTTTCCTCATTCTTAGAATAAACAAGAATGTCATCAAGGAAAACAAGAAAAAACTTGTCCAAATACTTACTGAAGACACTATTCACAAGGCACATAAATGTAGCTGGTGAATTGGTGAGACTGAATGGTACCACTACAAACTCATAATGCCCATACCTTGTCCTGAAGGCTATGTTATGAATGTCTTCGTCCTTGATTCTCACCTGATGATAACAAGACCTCAAGTCAATCTTGTAAAATACCTTTGCTCATCTCATTTGATCAAAGAGGTCATCAATCCTAGGAAAAGGATATTTATTCTTCACAGTAACCTTGTTCAACTGTTTGTAATCAATACATAACCTGAGTGTACCATATTTCTTCTTTACAAACAGAACCGGTGCTCCCCAAGGAGACACACTCGATTGAATATACTTCTTTTCCAACAACTCTTGCAGTTTCATCTTCAAATATAGCATCTCTAGTGTATTCATCCTATAGGGTGTCTTGGACACTGGTGCTGCTCCTGGCACAAGTTCAATGGTGAAATCAATGTCCCTCTTTGGAGGAAGCCTTGGAATCTCATCAAGAAACACATCCTTGAATTCCTGTAACACCTGATAGTCCTCCAATCTAGGAGTTTCATCTCCTGTTGGTTCCATAATATGAGCTGCATACAAATGGAAACCCTTCGTACAAAACTTAATCAACTACATTGCTGAAACCTGCCTTACTGAAATTACCTTTGGAATACCTTTTACAACTTCTGGGTTTCCTTCTTCATCTGTGCATTCAAAAGACTTGTTGTAATAGTCAAGATTTACTTTGTGAGCTTCTAACCAATCCATTCCAATGAGAACATCATAGAAACCAAGCGGTATAACATTCAGATCTACACAAGTGATCAATCCATTCATAGCCAATGGACATTTCTCCACTACTTCACTGACCTTTCTCTTAGTCCTAATGGCTAACTGAACTAACCAATATTTTCTATGCTTGACCTTCTTAAAAGCACAAATCTCCACTACCCTAGGAGTGATATAACTGTGAGTAGAACTAGGGTCAATCAAAATAGAAATAGATTGTTCAACAATATTACCTACAATTTCAACCACAGTTGATTGGTGATCTTCCTGGAGGTCCTCCAATGCTGCATAAATTCTAGGGACTACTCTTGCTACTTGACCCACTATTTCTGCTTCCTGAATGTTATAAGATGGCCTTGCACTTTCATTCTCAAGTGGATAATATCTGCGCAAGTGGGGTCCTTCACATTTCCAACATTTGAGAGGACCATTATTCTATGGTGGATCTTTAGGCTTTCCACCTATCACTCCAACTGACTTACTCGTAGCTTGGGATGGTTGCTTCTGCTGATTCCTGAATCTAGAAGGTTTGAAACCTTTTTTTCTTTGATCGAACTTTTCATTTTTCTTGTCCTTCCATGTCTTATGGTAATCAGGTTTACCTTTTCTTTGGTCATAGCAATACTTAGCTTTCCTTATTACTTCTTTAAGAGTTCTAGGATCATAAAACTCAATTCTGTCTTTGTAAGACTAAGGCAATCCACTCAGAAATCGCTGGACCTTCACTTTTTCATCTCTGATGTACCAGACATACCTCAACAATTCCAAAAAATTATTTGCATATTCATCCATGGTCTTCTATCCCAATCTCAGCTCATGGAACTCCTTAATCTTGTCATCATAATACCTGTCGGAGAGGTATTTCTGCCTAAAATACTTCTTGAAGTGCTTCCACTTTAGTTTCGTTTCACTGATCCTCTTTACTTTCTTGAAGTGTTCCCACCAAATGGATTCTCTTCCATTCAGATTGAATATGGAAACTCTTGCCTTCATGTTTCCTGAATAATCCTTTCTTTAATAACCTTCCGACATTTCGGTGGCTAAAACGTCTAATTTTCCCTGCTGTATCGGGGGTTGTTTGTCTAATTTCCTTCCGCCGTATTGGGCCTGCAATGGTCTACTATTCCAAGTTTTATTGACGTTTCGCTTGCATAATTTCATCCGCCATATTGGGTCCATAATTGTCTATCACTTCAAACTTCATCAGTGGTAAAATAGACTAACCGCTCCATCAGCGGTTGGGTGCTCTATGCATTGGATGGCTAGTCATCAGGGCTTTCGCAATGACGACCAACAAACCTTCTAGGGTTTTCATGGATCATAGCTTGTCGATGGTTGGAGTGACTAATATTTGTGGCATCGGCACTTAGATGCACTTCTCGTCGGGTGCATAGTTAAGTAGGAAACTACAACTGCGGGTGGTACTCCCACTGTGGTCCTCACGGACCTTATACCCAATTGGTCATCAGAAGGAGTAACCCCTACATATCGACGATCCAAGTTACTACGTTCCTCGTTGTTACGGTGACCAGGCGATAATATATCTTTGATATGTCAGTGATCGGATCCTTTATTTCATTGGACGGGTAGTCCCGTACGCGACCGCAACGGCGGTTCATCCACGTTGAAACTTTTCCGATCGACAATCCGATCCACTAATAACTTACGATCGATGATCTAAAACGCAACTTAATCGGCATCGGCAGTCGGAACCTTTACCCGTCGGAAGATTAGTGTTCTAGACTTCTGCAATGACGGTCGTACGAACCACTAACTTCTTCCGATATTCATTGGTGACCCATACCACTAACATTTTCCGATAGCCGATGATCTCGTGCCTTAGAGAAATTTTTGAAAATTTTTCTCCTCTGTCTTCCGCCGTATCTGTTGTCGAAACAACTATCCTCTGTGGCATCGGTGGTCAAGGACTCCATTCGTCGTAAGGATAGTCCTCTAGCTAGCAGCAACGTTGACGCACCATCAACCAATCTCTTTCGATGTAGTCGTAAAACTTTTTGCCGTGTTGGCAACTGGATCATCTAGGCATTGGCAATGTGATCAACTAATCATCACCAATCACCGATGGCTTCACTACTTCGCAAGGTTTTCTCCAAAATTTCCTCTCCATCACTGTCGACGATCCAAATGGATAAAAGTCTCCAATCGATTTACCAACCTTCGCCGACATGTCATCGATGATCCCTTCAACTTAGTGGCACCAATCGTTGATGGTCAGCATCAGGTGGTCGATCGACTAGATGCCACCGATCCGTCTAACTAATTTCTCCGCCACCGGATCTGCATCAGAGGTCCATCTGTCTAAGTTTTTTGATGTGCCAAAGGCCAAGCACTTAGAGAATTTTCCAAAACCAATGTTTTTTGTCCCACGTCGGGTGACCTTCAGACTAGCTCTTTCGCTGCATCAGAAGAACTTCTCACTAAGTTTTCCGATAAGTCGATAATTTTGGCACTTTGAAAATTTTATGAATTTTCCTATCATTCACCCATTTCCTCTTGGTTTCTTCTGGGTAGTAAGTAACCTGCCTCTGCTAACTAATATTTCATGTCCCTCTGAGGCCCAAATGCTGCAACATAATCTCTGTCACTGCATCTTCATGGTCCATTCAGGACCATGCTGCAACCTTTGCTCTAATACCACATTGTAACGTCCCCGGCCCTCTGACCGGCGAAGAGGATGCTACCATACATCAAATCATCTGGGCATCTATCCCCCATGAACATGAACATACATACATATAATGCTGAAGCAAGATACTTAAAAACATAAAACATACTACGATGCATTAATCATTCATATACATAGCAGAAGAAAAACAACATACATTCATATACAATTTTGGCATTCACATGTACATTATCATTCATCAATGGTAAATATGATTGCAGACAGAAGTCAGGAAAGAATACTTATCTTAATAAGAACTTGTCCCACAACCAGCTACGTCACTGCAATGCTCCACCCAACCATAGGACTGCGTGCTCCTTAATCTCTCAACAACACTGCCACCCCTGAGTCAGGCATGATTCCCCAAGGAATAAGGAACTAATAGGATTACACATAGCCAAGGATAACAACAAAACAAGGGTACACAGTTCAGCCAAGCCAACACAGTTGGGTTTATCAGGCGAATATCAGAACAGCCAAGCCAACAAAGTTGGGTTTATCAAGCCATCCAGGAGCTGGGAAAGGCTAAATGTTAAGCTAGTGAGCTCGTTGAAGAGCTAAGGACACCTACAGCAGAAACATCATGGCTTCTATGTCACCCAGACACACACCCAACAAAAGGAAAATCAGCCCTTTCTTTGCAACGTAGTCCCTCAGACCCTGATCTACGTTCGAGTGCTATTCAGGGGTTGTGGAGAATAAAACCATCCCTCTAGGTCTGTCTGTGTCATTCCCAAACACAACAGGTTTGTCAAGCACATCAGGCCCTCATCACCACTCCAATAGAGTCTGAGGACCAACCACTATGTTCATGCAGCAAACCAGCAATTAAAACTTTGATAGGGGAAAACAAACCCTTGAATCATTCTTGGGCTTATCGTGGCCAAAACGATTCCACACTGATCTACAACAGCCCAAATCATAAAGGCAACTCAGCCAACAAGTGTGGGAATACATATCACCAAGGAAGACATATCACCAAGGAAACCATGAAAACATCCCACAGTGAAAAATCATGGCAACATTTCACAGTCCAACAATGGTGGAGTCAAAACAAAGACTTTCTGCATGAACAAGAGGAAGAACTGATCCTTAGGCCAATACTTGGTGAGGAAGAGGAGAACGAATCCCCACACAATGGATTGTAATCCCTTTTAACTCTTCTCTGCATGGGGAAAACTAACAGCTCATGATCAGGATAGTGGGCAGACCATCCACAACCCAAAAGGCGCGTCGTGGAGAGAGTGCAGGTGTGAGCGTAGTGGTTTTCATGCCAACAAATAAATGCCCCAACTAACAACAGAACAATTAAGGTGGTGGTTGGATGAGACAAGGGAAGGTGAGCAAAAAGAGTGGTGACACATGGCGTTTCCCACAGAATCCAGGTTTATCAATTCCCCCCATTAACCTTAGGAAATCATACCCCTTCTCAATTTGGTTGCAGTGAACATAGCTGGTTGGGGTTATTTAATTAAAATGCATAGTTACATGATGCCACAACTTAATATATGCCATATGTCCCGATATGCCATCGGTGACAATTTCAATCCGAAACCTAGAGTAACCAAATCGATGGTGGGGACTTTGCCTTTAGCTCCACACCATGATTATTTACAATATATGTATCATGTATATGTAATGCAAATGGGGTCAAAACTAGGGTGTTACATCTGGCATGGTGGTAGGATGAGCTTCACATGGTCAGATGTAAGTGCAGAGATGCTTTGATGTGATTGTGGGTTGTGTTACCACATGATTACTACAGAGATATTATGATGTGATTATGGGATGTGTTCCCACATGATCAATGCAGATCCATTCTGATGTTATTGAGGGATGTGTTCCCACATGATCAGATATAAGTGCAGAGATATTCTGATGTGATTGTGGGATGTGTTCCCACATGATCAGTGCAGAGCCATTTTGATGTGATTGCGGGATGTGTTCCCACATGATCGGATGTAAGTGAAGTGCCTTTCTAACAAGATGAGGTCGGATGTAAGTATAGAGCCTTTCTGAGAAGATGAGGTCAAATGTAAGTGCAACACCTTTCTGACAAGATGAGTTCAGATGTAAGTGCAGAGCCTTTCTGACAAGATGAGGTCAGATGTAATTACAGTGCCTTTCTGACAGGATGAGGTCAGATGTAAGTGTAGAGCCTTTTTGACAAGATGAGGTTGGATGTGAGTGCTGGGGATTTCTGACATGGTTTTTGGATGTGTTCCTCCCATGGTCAGATGTGAGTATTGGGAGTGACTTTCTAACATGGTTCTTGGATGTGTTCCTCCCTTGATTAGATGTAAGTGCTAGGTGGGCCTTTCTGACATGGTTCATTCCATGGTCAGATATAAGTGTTGAAGATTATGAAGACCACATGAAGGCTAGGCCTACAATCAACATGAAAAAGGGCTGGCTCTGTAGATCTTCCTGTGACGAGTAGAATTGATATAACACCAGTGATGATGACCCAGTGATAATCTAGCAGTGATGATCCAGATCAAGTGATGATCTAGACTTGATGATGATCCAGTGATGCTCCAGATGAAGTCATGATATAGACCTAATGATGATCCAGCATTGATGATCCAGATCAAGTGATGATTTAGACTTGATGATGATCTAGTTATGCTCTAGGTCAAGTGATGATCCAATAGTGACGATCTAGACTTGATGGTGATCCAGTGATGCTCCAGATTAAGTGATGATCTAGACTTGATGATGATCCAGTGAAGATCTAGATCCAATGATGATCTATACTTGATGAACATGACTTAATGATAAAGATGACTTGATGATGAATATGACTTGAAGATGAATATGACTTGATGATCATCAAAGATTATACAGAGAAGAATACTTGTGATAATAAATTGTGTCGAGAGAATACCTTCCTAGTTAAGAGGGAGTGTTGACTTATTTGTAACTTTGGAATGTATTCACTTGTATTGTACCAACGATGTTTATTCTAGGAAGTATCTGTAATTTATGTGAGTTATGTCATGCCCCGATGTTCCGATCGGGAGATTCAATAATGTAAACAAGTCATGTAAATTCATAGAGTATAACCCTCCTTATTGATCAAGGGTTAAAGTCCCCCCAGTTGTGGGGCCCTAGGGTTATTAGAATCTCCTAGAGAATTCATTCCTAGTGAGTTATTGTCAAGTAAGGAATAAGTATAACTAGAGAGGGAGCCTCTCTATTTTACACACATTCATACACATTCACTCACACTCAGTTGTAGCGCATAACTAAGAGAGAGAGAGATGAAGCTGGGACAAGAGAGAGAGATACTACTATTATCAGGATATCATTTTACTGTCTTTGGGTTTTACTTTTGGTGCTGATTCTATCTCTGAGGAAGTTTTGGGGTTTTCTCCTTTATGGTTTCCCTGAGAAAAATCTTTGTGTCCATTTTCTCTTGTGATTGATTGTTGTGCTTGTTATTCTCTCAGATAAGATCCTAAGATCATATAGCTTAAATGTTAAAAATCTAACAATAGATCCACTTAAAATTCACCAATACTGACTTCCCTTCAGGTCTCACTGATCATTCTTCATGATGGAATGATATTCATCTATTATGGCATGCTTCAAAAGTTGCTTTCATGGTTCTTCATCATTGCTGGAAGTTTTGAAATCAATTATGTGACTCATGAAATCCACATATATCGAGAACTTGTGAGGTCTTTTTATTCCTTGAAATCACCATTGGAAGTTGCATGCTTTTCTTTGCATCCTACAAAGTATCATGAAGCCATGTTGGATTCTTTTTTATCACTGCAACATCTCTAGGTAGATCCACTAGCTATGCTATATTTACTAAATCCTTCTGATAATATAAAAGGATGAACAACCAGAGCCTCGAACGTGGTCCAATATTATCGCACCATATGAATCAGGATAATGGGAGTTTGTCTACCATCAGCTAGGCCATTAACCTCTAGTCATATGACTCAGGCCCTTAGGATGAATGTATTTTCATAGGAACATGGGTGAATCCTAATCATGGATCATTAATTTTACAACCTCCACAATGGACCTATCAATAGCTTACAAACATGTCCACAAGAGTTAACAAGTAACATTTAATGCAATTCATCAACAAAATAACAATTCAAATTAAGTAAATAAAACTAATTACTTAAAGCATTAAATACTTATCTATGTTGTTGACTCCCTCTTAACCCCTACCTCTTTCCAGAGATTATTGAGGTATTTGATATTATTATTTGTTAAGTTTTTTGTCTAAGACTTGAAATTCTATAACTTGTTGAAGAATTCAACCTTAGTCTTCATGAAGTAGATCACCAATGACAATCACATAGCACAAGTCATCATCCAAAGATTATACAATCATTGGTGTGCATACATTTGAGTATACTTGAAGAAATTCTTCTTCCAAAGTTCATCTGCAATATCATCAAGTTTGTATTTTTTTTTTCTTTGATGGACGATCATCAACATTGGTTGCCAATGTATGATTCATTTCCTTTATTTTATTTTGAGAGCATTGATAAACATAGTGGCCGAATTTCCAACAATTGAAACCTCTTAGTTTTGAAATATCATTCTTCCTTTGATCTTGCACTAGGGAAGATCCTTCACCTATATTTTTATTGTATTCAAACTTCATTATTCCTCTTCCTTTTCTTGGATGAGATGCAAGAACCTATTTTTCTTCATTTTGAGGTTTCTGCAAATTATTCTTGGATAATACTTTGGCCTCCTCTTAGACACACTCATCCTATAGTGGACCGAACCTTGGTAACTCTTTTCTTCCACAAATTATTTGATTAAATGAATCCCATGAAGGAGGAAGTCCATTAAGAGTTACCATAATAAGTAATGCATCATCAATGATGTCTCAAATGGATTTAATTTCATATCTCAATTGAGATACCTTCATAAAGTAGGTGGTAGTTGAATCTATGTTAGTCATTGTCATAAAATGGAGTTGATTCCTCAAGGATAGCTTCCTTAGTACTATTTCTTCTCTTGAATAATACTTCTAAGGAATCATACATAGCTTTGGTATTATTCAATTGAACAATATGTGGAACCAAGTGGTCTTTTACATAATATATTAAGATCCTCTTAGCCTCTGCCTCATTTTTCTTGTGTTTGGATTTATCCTCAACATCTTCGGGTTTTGAGACATTTATTTACATATTATTCGATCTCATTTCCATCCAAGATGAAGAGTAACTTGATCTTCCAGGATTTGAAGTTTGAAGTACTATCCAATCTATATTCTACTATGAGACTGAATACCATTTTGACAAAATCTTGAAATCTGATCTAGAAACCCTATCATAAAGTAGGTCAAAATTGAATTTTGTGAAAAAGTGAAATCTTAATCCATAGATAGATGTACCCTTCTAGGGAGAGCTCCAAAAAGATAAGATAAAATCCAATGTGGGGATATAAAGGTTAAAAATGGAAAGCCCTAGTTCCTTAATCTCGATATAAATTATGTCAAAACTAAATATTCACAAAGCTATGATCCGCTTCCACATGTTAGTTTTCCCTCATAGTTTGAGTTCCACAATGCTCTTTTCAATTCTAATATATCGAGAGAAGGGTCCAAACTTGGAATCCCTAGTTTCTAGACTAAGAGAGAAATAGTCTTTAACAATGGCTTCTTTAAGTACTACTTTGATACCATGTTGAATTTTAATCCAAATTTCAATCATTATAATTACTTTATTATTATTATCATCCTATTTTTATCATTGCCAAATATCTACATTCGTTTTCATCGAAAATAAAACAAGGGCCATCAAAAGATAACCACACACAATAGACACAAACATTTTTCACCTGGGGAGCCCAAATGGGAAAAAACCCAACATCTTTTCTCAAAATAAATCAATATAATTCAAGTACAATACCAAACATAAAAATTAACCCTAGGATAGGAGAAGTTTTCCATTTTTCACAAGAATCCATAGAAAGGGTAGCTAATCTTCCAAGATAATAAGAGAAGAAGAAAACCCCAAAAATTATGCTTCTTTCCTTTGTCAAGACTTCCTTGGAGGTGCAGATAAGTGGAGAGAAAATGATATGTTTTGAATGAGTCAAATGAATTTTGTGAACACGTTATTTATATTCTCTAGTTTACTTGACTTTTCGCTTTTGAGGCCAACTTGTACTTTTGTCCCCTATGTCTAATTTACATCTTTTACTAGGAAATATTTCTTTTTCTTTCCTTCAACTTTATTTGGGAAATTTTCAATGCTATATGGGACTTCTACAATAGTTTGTATTGAATTCTTGGTTATTTATTTATCATAGAAAAGTTATAGTCAATGATATTCATCTCCTCACAAGCAAATCAAATTCTTCCATAGATCTCTAATGTTGATTTGACCCCACTCTAAGAAGTTTCAGACACTGCTTAGAGCCTATGTAAAATTGAACATTAGATTATACTTTGTCTATTACATAAGGGAATGAGATACCTAATCTATTATACAAGTCAACTCACTCTACTAAGAATATATCACTCCTTTTTGGAGTATTCCTTGGAGAATGCAATGTGACCTCTAGCTCCTTGTCAAAACACCGTTTCTCAGGATAACATCTTTGAGCATTATTTACCATTATTCACTTCTAGTGACTAATCAAGGCTACCTTGAGGCCATCCTCTACCAACCATTGGTCACTTCTTGTGACCTATCTGGAATAATGTATGCAGAATGTTACCCGATGTTGCAACCATGGAGAAAAATCGACACTTACCCCCACTATATCACCTCAATGATTCCTAACTCCCTCTCTTTTTATGGCCCTCATCCTCCCTCTCTCTCTCTCTCCCAATATNGAACATTATGTCGTTTCAAAACTATAGCATGTTATGTTATTAAAAAATGCTCTAGCACTTTGTAGAATAAAAATGCTCTATAATTTTGGATGAAACCGAAGGGGGGAACATTTATTTGAATTTAAAAGTAATGCTCGAAAGTCCCTTATGGCCTAAAAACGTAGTTGTCATGCATCTGCATGTCATCTGTAGTCCTATGTGTCTTATTCGAGATTTTATTTGGATTTACAAAACCTGTGCTATGGAGTATGGTGAACCATAGTTAATTAGCCATTTCCTCCATTTTCTTAATACGCCTGTCTTTCACCACTTATTATAGTAACCTAGAAACAACCTTTTTTATGAACAATTTTTGTAGATTCTAAATATGTATTTTTTAAAATAAAATATTAACTTTTTTCTATTTTTTTCTTATTTTTCTTATATCATGACTCCTTAACTTAAAAAACACATGGTTAGTGTTTCTTCCATAACCTTTTCATTTCTCAAACATTTAAAAAAAATTGTATGGCGCACTACTAGACATGGACCTCTACATGCTATGAAAAAACAATTTTAGAAACATCGCATTAATACCTTAAAAAGATACACCCACACTTAATGTACCATTTTCAAGGTTTGATTAGTTAAATAATTTAAAAATAAAAAATAAAAAAATTAATTTTGAAAAAATAGTGTTGCACTAGTAATGTGTGTCCTCTACATGTCTACCAATTTTTGTATCCTAAAATCCTCATTTAGGCACTCTAACGCTGCACCCACAAATACATATAACTTATCATTTTCCAAAAAAACATGTTATAGATAGAAAAGAACAAACTTGACATAACTTTGAAATTTTTAAATACATAAAGTTTATATATTCAGAAACATGAATCAATTTCCTAGATTTCATTTTTTTTACTCAATGCAAGATATTTTGTGTAAGTATCTCAAAAAATCCAAATAATTTGAGGGATGCCTATTTTTTTAGTTTTCTATTGCATCTAATGTGCCAAAAGTGACCATCATTAGCTTGCACTCACCCCTAGTAGAGACACAAATTACTCTCTATGGGAATTCCATGCTTGCTCGTCCATTTAGATACCTTTAATCCTCGTTCTCCATTCTTGTTGCTATAATCTGTGCCAAAGCATTCTCCATTTCCAGTTTCCCATCTTTATGCACTTCCTTTATCTTAATTTCATATTTTAACCTCAAAACTAAATTTATTTTTTGAGTCTCTCCTCGACCTCCCGCATTTTTTATAGCATTTAGAAATATCACCCTGGTATTTCTCATCTTTCTTTGCAAGTTCTTCTAAACATCTACTTAAATTCCTTGAAGTTCTCTTTAACTTCAAATATGAATCCGCAATGCGAATTTGGAGAAAATTGGCATGGCCATCTATTCTTAAAATATCATTTCAATTTAAATCAAGTTCACATCATTACCATTATATTTATTTTTGTTGGCCTATCAAAACCTTCCCATCCAATATGTTGTCCCACTGTCTTGTGTCACCATGCTTCTACATTCACCTGCCAACTGCTACAAGTGATGAATTATTATGTGTTGGCCTACCTAACCCTTCATGAACCCGATATGTTCCATAATTTACTTTTGTAACATGCCAACAATCAATATTTGTATTTGATTAATTGTTTTTCCATAAGATCAA
>LPNX010541236.1:26458-55690 GCA_001517045.1 Pseudotsuga menziesii
TTAAGCGACTATGGCTGAGTGCATGAATTTGGTGGACGTTTCAGATGCAACTCGATTTTTAGGAAAGTAATCATGTTTATTCCATCACTTTTTCTTTTCTCAACTCTTTCATAAAAAAATATATGTTGCACTACTAGACATTGACCTCTACACGCTATAAAAATTTCAATCCATTATCATTACATCAGGACCTTGAAAAGTTTCACTAACAATTGCCATATTCATTTTGAGGTATACTCACTTAGATAATTTTAAAAAATATTTAAAATTACTAATTTTATTTTGGAAAAATAGTGCGGCACTATTATTATTTGTTATCTGCATATTTGCCAATTTTTGTATATTGTTTCCATCATTTAGGAATTCAAAGGATTCACTAACATAGAAGCATACCTTATCATTTGTTGAAAAAATAAAATTTCAATTTTAGAAAAATTCAAAATTGAGTTAGTTGTGCACATTTTCAATAAATAAAATTTATATATTTGGAAAGGTCATTCAATTTCTTACTTTTCATATTTTTTACCGAAAGTAAGATTCATTCCATACGTATGTCAAAATACCCATATAAGGTGAAGAATGTTTGTTTTTCAGGTATGTTGCATCTAACATGCAAAAAAAGACCATCATTAGCTTGCACTCACCCCTATCTACTCTATTCAATTTATTGCACGCTTGCCTCCTTTGAATTGACACAACCATTAAGATTTCAAATATTTAAGCCTTCACGGTGGTAGGCAATATGTGGATCTTTCGAGTGTTCCCTTGAGCTTGTTTATCGTGTAATTGTTCAATTTTTGCATGTTTTATGGACTAAATACGTATTTGTTTTTCAATAAACCCATCCATTCATTGGATGATTTGAATCATGATTTTATATTGCATGAGAAGTGCGCTAAAAAGTCAAGGAGATTGCCTAGATCTTTATGATTTGAGTGTGATTAAACATAATATTCATTTCATTATTTAGCATTGTGTAAAGGATAAAGATAACATTATGTACATGGAAAACATTCAATAGTGATCTCAAATATTTAAAAGCAATAGTTGCATTGTGTAAATGATAAAGAGAGCATTTTGTACATACAAACATTTAATAGTGATGGCAAAGATTTAAGGGTAACAAGCTCTCACTTTTTATTGTGCTCTTTAGAAAAGGGGGAAATTTATTTAGATGATAAGTTGTGCAAAGTTATGATGTTTCATATACTAATTTATGTATTTTATTCATTTATATTTACATAATATTTTTTGTTAAACTAATTTATAGGATTTTATATGACTTGCCAAAGTTTATGATATTTTATAGTTAGTAATAGTAATAATAATAATAATAATAATAATAGTAATAATAATTATTATTATTACTATTATTATTTTGACTTAATTGTTTGACAAATTACTTTAATTGATTGTACTCATATTTTAATGTTTATTGAAAGTTAAAGTTGATTAATGGGTTTGTTATAAATATAATGTGTAAAGATAAAATGGAGGACAAAAAACATCTTTAGAAGTTTACATTTATAGAGTGTTGAAACCATCCAAATGTATGAAAGTGTTGTATCTCATGCTGACAATCTCATTTCCAATAGTGGTATTGGTGATAGGATTGATGATTGATCATTTTTAAGCTTTAATTTCCCTCAAGAAATACTTCTAATAATGAGGGTTTCATGATTAAATTTTCCTATTGAATTTTGGATATAGGATCAAAGGTACCTTGGGGTTAGCAAGTATACAAGGACTTTTACTATGTTTCAATATCTTGGATTTGAGTGTTGTTACACAAATTAAACATCGTATTCCTTCCTTTCATGCAAACCTATCCTACTTTCCAGTAATGGATTAAAAGCCTACTTGTTTCCCCTATTCTAGAAGGGATTCTTATAGCTAGCCTTTCATTTCCCTTCCTTACAAATCTTGTAGTTAATTTATTCAAGCCTACAAGGCCAATTCTACTCCAATTCGTTTTTAGTTTTATTTATCAATATTTTTTACTCTCTAACTTCAACTTATCAACATATTATTACATCTTCTTAAGGAAATTGCTAGTCTAAATTATTCTCCAATAATTGTGTTACTATAAATATAAAAAAACATTTTGGTTGAAGGGATGAATGTACATGCCACATAACGAACATAGCCAAAACTACTTCTACGATGAAGATTATAATAAGATAGAAATTTGTTCTCCTACAACAGAAACCTCCTAACGTATTCAAGTTGTAACATACCAAAAATTGAAAAATAAATATTTATTATTTATTTCAGCAAAAACATTATGTTAATTTTTATTGTAAATTTTATGACCAAGTGGGTCAAGGATGATTGTAATTGAAAAATTATTTATTTTAATAATTAATAAAAGGAGACACATATTCAAGGGAAATTGTTAAATGAGTGTTCACTTCCCATTAAGAGGAAGGGGCAGATGTAGAAGGTTGGTTGACAAGTCACATCACTAGCATTCAAAAGTGGTCATGTTACCTCAGAGGGGGAGGTGAGATGGGTGGCTTATTAAGTTCTAAAACTGACCCAAAGACCTAGGAAATCTTATATAAACCATCAAATTGAATAGGAGGCTCAACATTCATTTTGATTGTTGAGAGAATGAATTTTGTGAATGTTCCAAACTAAAAAATTATGGAACATAAATAATTTGATGAGGGTATAGCTAAAGTGTTTTGCTAATTTAAGTTTGCTACTAAGTGCTAAGTTGCAGAAGTCTGCTGTGTAGCAGAGATCTCTGTCCTAGTTGTGCAGTGAGCAGGATTGAGGGTCCTAAGCAAGTGATTTGGTTGCTTCAGGAAAAGGTTGGGTGGAATAGTCTCACTTGGGTGTTAGTCCATTTTCTATAACATATCCATGTTCCAAATCTATATATGTAATACGTTATTTACTCGTGTTTGACTAAGATGAAACTATTTTTAAAATGGTTATAGTTAAATGTTTTTTATTCAATGATTATTTGATTAAGTATTTGCATTGAAATTGATTGAAAAATAAATTAGTTTAAAATTATCTCTTGTATTTTTTCTCTCACCAAAGTGACGTACTCTAGTACAGGAAGATATAATTTATGTTGAATAGTAGTATCAGAATGATCGAATAAATATGTATTTTTCTTATTCTAGAGAATAGAAGTATTTATGTAAACTGTTTACAATTTATTGTTAGTTGGAAGATCTGGTATTTAGTTTAACTACAGTTTACAACTCTGAATCCATTTAGATAAACAATTATAGTTAATAAAACCTTTAATTACAGTACAAGTTTATGAGCTAAAAGAAATTACAGTGTCCTTTCTTCTATATATAAATAAGTTATTTACGTTTCACAAATCCTTTATCCTCTAACATGTTAGCTATATAAATTATTAGATCCAAGTTCATCTCAACTACTTTGTTTATACTAATCCTTTCTAAGACCAATTGTTTTCTCTTCAATCAATTCGAGTGTCAATCTAAAATAACCAGAGTTTACTTAAAATCATAATACTGTTAAGCTAAACTATTAATGAAAATGCCAAGTCAAGATTATCGACAGATCTTAGCACTAGTTACAAGCTTCTAATTTAGTTTGGTGTTATTTTTTCCTAGAGTGTTTCTCCTTTAGAAAAAAAGTCACAATAAGCCTTAGGGATTAACCTTTTAAATGTTCAAATAGTATGGTTAGTATGGACATGAATTACTTACAGTCTTATGGCCATTAAATTTAAATAAACAAAGTAAACTACACAAGTAAAAACTTTACCAAATAATGAAACCCTAAGGTATTTACATAAATGGATTAATTTACAATAGTTTGCAAGTAAACTAAAATAAATAGACCTAGCTATTTAACAAATAACTCTAGGGTATTTTTAAAGGATGATTACTATCGTAGAAACATAATCATGAATGTAGAACAATAGTGCTAAGGACATCTAGACATAAAACCTATCTTCATAATTGAACAACTAATAAAATAGCTCACAGATTTCTCAAACAAAATGACAGGAAGGAATTTGTTACAGATAATATTTACAATCTATGAGACTTACAACCAATAGTTAACTATAGACTATTTCAATGGTACAATAAAGCTTCAGGACTTTAAGCCTTTACATGTCATTATATCATTTAATAAACAACCACCAACAGTAAATCGGTTTAAGTATTCCTCAGCTACCTGGTTAAAATGTATTACAACCCTTACACAGGTATAAAATTTAAATAAACGAAGTTATTTACAGTTTTTAAACGCTGAAACAAGAAACATCTAGTAGAGGCCTTACGGTTGTGTTATAAGGCCCTCTCTATAGAAAGGTAAAGATTCCATAGTAGAGTCCCAATATTTGTAAACTTTTTATAAATTACATATTACCCTAAAGCTGCACAGTGTTATCGTGCTACAGAAATACAAGAATAAACATGAATTAAACAAGCCTTTTATACGGTCTCTATTAGCATTTTCAGGTAACCCGACGAATTTCAATCAAGGTAATCATATAACAAACAGGTTTTTAGAAGTGGCATTTATGCCCAAAAAAAATTACACAGTATGAAGGCTCACGGACAGATTTTCTGTAATAATTTTGAAATTAAGTTAAAATTAGAAAAAAAACCTCATGGGTCAGACTCACTTGAATTCTGTATCAAATAACTACTTTTCCAGAATCAACCTTATATCGTTCAGAAGAAAGTAACAAGACTCTTCTCAAAGCTTTGGAATAATACAAAGTAACTAAAAACAGTGACTTAGACAAAGATACCATATTCAAACCATTACAGGTCTTACTATAACAAACAAGTTTCAAAAGCCAATAAAGGATTATAGAGTGGCATAGTCATCCATGACTCCACAAGAGTTGTTTCACATCCTTAAATTTAACGATTGTTTAAAATACCAAAATCCAAGTATGACTTCCATATCGAACTTGGAGTGGAGGAAACTGACGCCATAAAAACATACCAAGAAACCTGTCTGTTCTCAAGAGTCATGCAAGGGATTGAAAAAGGTCTTTCAAGTAAAGGGGAAGACTTAACAGTCAGTTTCTCCTCCACTTCGTTCTAGAAGTTATACCTCCAAACAATACATTAACTAGAAGTTAAACCATGAACGAATTAAGGAAGACTCGAAATAAGAGCAAGAATATTTACATAATTCAAGAGTTGTTACAAATAAATATGCAAAGAAAACTTACCAGTATCCTCTGAGAAAGCATAGTGAGCCTTATCAATAAGAAAACGCAGCTTGAACAGTTGTGGATGGTCGATTGTAAGACTCCTCCATCTCTGTTGAGTGTAGAAGAATTGTTTTGTAGAGACCAAGAACACAAGAGCCCAAGAATGCCATACAACAAACCTATCAATGAAATGGCATGACTGTCGAAGAGCATTAACCCTTTAGGGTTTCTACCTCGAACGTATATCACACAGCTGGATTTCGTATCTTTTCGTAGCTTCCCAAGACATCCTAGTGTTAGGCAACTCTCGCACTGGTAATCAGACTCGGATTTCTACAGGCGGTATCTTCTAATTCGGGTTTTTCAATATCAACAACAACAACGTTAAAGACTGCTATATCGGTATTTGGTATGCCAACGATGCTTCATAGTAGACAATAATTTGCGTGGCCAACATGGAGCAGCCACTGCACAACGCTTCCAGCGTTCTTAATCTCACAGAGGACCGGAGTCTCCTCCTGTCTTATGGAACTTCCACCATCTGGTCATCCAACGGAAACTGGAAAAATAATTATTCCACCGTGATAATGGAATTTGGTAACTTGGTCGTGTTGAGTGCTGAGAATACCTCTGAAGTCATTTGGCAGAGCTTCGACCATCCCGAAAATGCATGGCTGCCAGGTGTGATGAAGATCAATAACCTAAAAAGGCTGTCGTCATGGAGTAGTAAATGGAATCCAAGTCTCGAGCCCTTCAGCCTTCAAATAGATCCAAACGGAGCGGACCGGTTCATGATGATGTGGAAGAATCACACCACATACTGGGAGAGCAGTCTTTGGAACGGAGAATATTTCAGCAATTTCGTTGACCTGAACTTGACCAACTGGTATGATATTACCTATTTCAGTAATGGATCGTACAAGTATGCCAATATTTCCCAAGGGCCTGTCTTAACATCTTTGTCGTGTTTCGTTATGGAAAATTTAGGACAACTTCGAGGGCACATGATGGTGGGAAATAAGGAATGGAGCATGGTCTGGCAACAACCTTTAGCTCAATGCGATGTTTGTGCTGCATGCGGACCTTATGGATTGTGCAACAATAACAATGTTCAATCCTGCAAGTGCTTGTCTAGTTTTGTCCCCAAAGATACCAGAGAATGGGAATCTCAGCAGTGATCAAGCGGCTGTGTTCGGAAGACACCATTACAATGCATCCATGCTAGAAACCAGACCACCACTGACGGGTTTGTAGAATTGAGTGGCACCTCTATGCCGCCTCAAGGGGTTCAATACAAAGGGAAAATATAGTTCCAAGAAGCCTATCTCAGCGATTGCTCGTGCACCGCATATGCCATCGTTAATGGTAGTTTGCAGACATGTGTAATGTGGTTCAATGAATTGCTAAATCTCTATGATAACTCCAACCAGATCACTCTGTTCCCGTGGTTTGATGCCAATGATGTCACTCATATATCTATTTCCAACAAGAAGGTGATTCTGGAAGGCATGGTGAGTGGTGTGGTAGGCGGGCTGGTAACTATTTTGGGCTTTGTGTTGTTCTTTATCTTGTGCAGGAAATGCCTGGGCTTGTATGCAATAGAATATGCACCCGTTGGGATGATTGTATTCTCTTACAGAGTGCAACTAAAAAAATTTTTTGAACGTTTTGGATGTGGGGGTTTCAACTCTGTCTTCAAAGGGATTCTAACAGACGGTTCTTTGGTGACAGTTAAGAAATTGGAGGGTGTGAGTCAAGGAGAGAAGCAATTTTTCACTGAGGTGAGTACCATTGGAGTGACGCAACATGTGAATTTGGTTAAACTGGTGGGATTTTGTGTAGAAGGATCTTAAAGACTGCTGGTGTATGAATACATGCCTAATGGATGCCTCAGTTCCTTATTATTCCACAAAACCCCGAGAGATGATTAGCAGCACAAGCTATTTGATTGGAAAACGTGCTTCGAAATCGCAGTGGGGACTGCCTAGGGAATTGTCTACTTGCACAAAAAGTGTAAGAATTGCATTATTCACTACGACATCAAGCCCGAAAACATTCTTCTGGATTGTAATTTTTGCCCGAAGGTAGCCGATTTTGGATTGGAAAAACTCTTGGGAAGAGAGTATAGTAAGGTTCTGACGACCATGAGAGGAAATAGATGGTGCTTGGCCCTCAAGTGGCTCTCTGGCCTACCCATAACTATGAAGGCCAATGTCTATAGCTTCGGCATGACATTGCTCAAAATAATTGCAGGGCGAAGAAACATAGACAAGGTCTTGAAATTCGGGCTCAACAAGAAATTGTTGAACGATGCAGACACGAAACAAGTAAAGAGGGTTGCCATAGTGTCAGGATGATGCCTCCAGGACGATGAAGATGAGATACCGTCGATGAGTAAAGTATTGTAGATATTAGAAGGCATTGTAGACGTACCTATCCCCTCTTCCCCGAGTTCCTCCATATCTAGTCATTTACTTCGGGGCTGAAGATTCATCTGCATGTGCAAGATGCAACAATGGTAATCCCTAAATTCCGCTGTATAATCTTAAAAAATGTTGATATTTTTGTGATACGAATGTTTTAACAGATTCATAGGATTCGAAAGTATGATAGAATCATCCCACCATCATTGGAAAAATGTAATTACTCGTAGATCTGTACTTGACTCTCAGCCAACTCTGTCAGAGTCTGTACAAGTCAAGATCTTGTCTGTCATCCTGATGAGAAGGAAGATTCCACGATTCGGCAATGTATACCATGTCAAATTTATTTCTGAAGCTAAGTTGTTAGGTAGATAGTTATTACAGTCATTAATGGTGAGTCAGTCGGCCCCTGTTGAAGCAAATTGTAAATCAATTTACAGACACAAGAGACAATATACACTGAAGGAACTCAGGGTGAGGAAATAGAATTCAAAGATCAATATTTTGTGTATGTGATTTAGTTGAAGAGTCGAAACTCTGTAGACCGACAAGTGTGGACCGACCAGTTTGTAAGCGACAAGTTTGTAATACTTTGTTATTTCTGCATAGTTAAATATATGAAATAGTTTATGGTTGAATGCATGATTGTTTGGCCACAAATATTTCTATATTTGATTCTATAAATGTCTTTTACAATTGTTGTTAAGTGAAAGATCAAAGAACCCATAAAAATCTCACTGCGTGAAAGTTCCAGTTTTTACGGCACATTAGTCGACTCAAGTCTTCCTACATCTTTGGGCATATGTTTTTATAAATTCTTTGGATTTGTTAATGTGTCCATTTTTACTTCATCTTACTCACACGTGAAAAACATTTGTAATTTCTTAAGTCTTTAGACTAAGAAAATTACTCTATAGATTTTGACCAAAGTGAACTGACTTGAGTGGTCAGTTGAGTCAGTCGATTGAAGTGAGCCAACTTGGTCGAAGACGAGAAGTGAGCCAACTTGGTTGAAGATAAGAAGTGAACCGACTTGGTCGAAGCAGCTGGCTTGGTCAAAGAGAAGAATTCAGTCGACTTGGTCGAAGTGACAAGTGGTCGAGGTAAAAACCGGTCAGTAGAACCGACAAGTAAGTCGAATTAATTTTAGTCAAGTGAAATACCGACTAAAATTTATAAACTTGTCTAGTCGAGAGATAGACAAGTTTCATCGACAAGTAAAAAGAAAAAGTGGTCGGTGTAAAAAGTGAAAATTAAATTTTAATATCGACCGAGCCCTAAAATCAATTTTAGTCGGCTTGGTTTTGGCTATTTGGTATCAGAGCAAGGTTATATCAGAGCAAGGTTTTACATCAGAGCAAGGTTTATATCAGCCCAAGATTTAGGAAACAAATCTTGTCTTAAAAGGTGGAAATTAATTTTCTAAGGAAAGTCAATTAAAAATTAAAATGGCTTCCACTTTTGGTTCATTGCAAACTCCAATCTTTACAGAAAAGAATTATGAATATTGGTCTTTAACAATGAAGGATTTATTCAGAGGTCAAGATGTATGGGAGATAGTCCAGTCTGGTTATTCAGAACCAGCAGACATGACAGCATATAACAATCTCACACAAGCTGAGAAAGATGTCTTGAGAGGACAGAGGAAAAAATATGGAAAAGCTCTGTTTTTCATACATCAACCTATGCATGAGAGCATACTCCCAAGAATAGCAGCAAATACTAATGCTAAGGAAGCATGGGATACATTGGAGACTTCCTATCAAGGTTTGGATAAGGTAAAGACATCCAAGCTGTAGATTCTGAGAAGAGATTTTGAATCTCTATCCATGAAAGATTCAGAGAATGTAGACACATTCTACACCAGAGTTGTTGGGTTGATAAACCAACTGAAATCTCATGGAGAACCCATAGCATACCAAAGGGTTGTTGAAAACATTCTCAGAAGTCTTCCCCCAATATTTGAAAACTTAGTTGTGACCTTAAAGGAACACACAAACATGTCGACATTTACCATTGATGAGCTGCAAGCTTCACTCATCAATCATGAACACAGACTTAGCAGAACATAGACATCATTGGAAGGTGCATTTTCAGCACAGTCATCCATAAGCCATGGTAGAGGCAAGGGGAGAAACAATTTCAGAGGCAGAGGAAGAAGTTCTTCAAGAGGAGGATGAGGCAAAAGTCCTGCAAATGTCGGTGGTAGAGGAGATAACCAGAACCCAAGTCAGCCAAGTGGCCAGAGGTTTGATAAATAAAAAATTCAATGTCATTACTGTAAGAAGTTTGATCATCATGCATATGAATGCAGGAAGAAGAAATATGACCAAGGAAGGCAAAGCCCAAGTCAGTCAACCAGCACCAACACTTCAACAGGTGCAATGTTAATGGCATCGACATCTCCACTTGAATGCAATGCTCTTCAAGAAAGTCCACATGACATATGGTACTTAGATTCAGGATGCAACAACCACATGACTGGTAATTTGAATCCTTTTTTCAGTCTAGAGACTTCAGTTAAAACTGATGTTACACTTGGAAACAATGTCCAAGTTACTATCTTAAGAAAATGCACTGTTGATATTCTAATCAAACAGGGGGAGAGTAAGTATATCCCTGATATCTATCATGTCGAAGGTCTGAAACATAATTTGTTAAGCATTGGACAATTGTTACAAAAAGGCTACACAGTCTACATGGAAGATGAACACTGTGTGATCAAAGACAAGCGTCCAAGCAACCAGCTGATAGCAAAAGTGACAATGACAAGCAACCGCTTGTTTCCTTTGAGGATAGTTCCCGACATAAAAGGGAAGGAAAACTTAGGATCTGCATTCAAGGTAGAAAGTGAAGAAATAGTCAAACTCCTCGACAAGAGAGAAAATTGCAGCGCTAATTTGCAAGCTGCATTTCAAACAGAAGTTCAGGATGAATCCTGGTTGTGGCATTTCAAATTTGGACATCTGAATTTTGGTGGGCTAAAGCTACTGCACACAAAGAATATGGTGAAAGGATTACCATTGATCGACAGAACATAGAGGGTTTGTGAAGGCTGTATTTTTGGCAAGCAGCACAGAGAGACATTTCCTGTCGGAAAGTCCTATAGAGCACGCACACCACTTGAAATTGTGCACTCTGACATTTGTGGTCCAATGCAGACATTATCCATTGGTGGTTGCAAGTATTTTCTAACTTTTATTGATGAATACTCAAGAAAAACATGGGTATATTTCTTGAAACATAAATCTGATGCATTTAGTTATTTTTAGCAGTTCAAGGAACTCATGGAGAGCCAGAGTGGACATCGCATCAAGATCTTAAGGATCGACAGAGGAGGTGAATATGTTTCAAATGAATTTCTGAAATTTTGCAAGACCCATGTCATACAGAAGCAATTCACAACATGGTATACACCTCAGCAGAACGATATTGCTGAAAGAAATAACAGAACCATCATGGAGATGGCACGCAGCATGTTGGAAACCAAGCATTTTCCAAATGAGTATTGGGGTGAAGCAGTTGCAACTGCCGTATACATTATGAACCGGTGTCCAACGAAGAGTGTGAAGAACAAAGTTCCCCAAGAAGCATGGATAGGTATGAATCATAGTGTTTCTCATTTAAAAGTTTTTGGTTGTGTTTCATATGCTCATGTTCCAGATGAGCTGAGAAGGAAGCTAGACAAGAAGGGACATAAATGTATTTTTGTCGGCTATTCAGAAGACACAAAAGCATTCAAGCTGCATGATCCCGTCACAAGGAAAGTGATAATCAGTCGAGATGTTCAATTCGTCGAGAATGAATCATGGGATGGAACTATCGACATAAATGTCAAGATTGCGTCGAACGTCGACAATGATGATATGGAAGAGGAAGTGGTTCAAATACCACATGTAAGTCAATCGGTCACAACACTATTGACTCCCATGACACCAAGACATGGTTCAACACAAGGACCTTCGACACAAGTAGCAGCTCAAGCTACACCAACAAGTACACCAAGAGGACAGTAGACTCCATCAAGCATTTCCTCAAGGTCAACATCGACAGAACTGGTGAAGACAAGAAGTTTGCAAGAGATATATGAAGATGGTAAGCCTAATTCATTCTCTCTGTTTTCATTATTTTCCCCTATATATGATCCACTAACATTTGAATAAGCTATTGAAGAAGAAGTAAGGGCACAAGCCATGGATGAAGAAATAGAATGCATTGAGAAAAACTAGACATGGGAATTAGTTAATGTATCGACAGACAAAGATGTAATCAGTGTCAAATGGATTTATAAGACAAAGCAAGATGTTGATGGTAATGTGCAGAAGCAGAAGGCAAGAATTGTAGCTAGAGGGTTCACACAGCAACCCAGCATCGACTTCAATGAAACGTTTGCACCTGTTGCACGCATGGATATAGTCAGAACAGTTTTGGCCATGGCTTCACAAAACAAATGGCATGTTCATCGAATGGATGTCAAGTCGGAATTCTTAAATGGCTATCTAGAAGAGGAAGTATATGTGGAAAAGCCACAAGGGTATGAAGTTCCAGGTCAAGATCATAAAGTGTATAGGTTGAAAAAGGCACTCTATGGTTTGAAGCAAGCTCCTAGAGCTTGGTACAGTCAGATTGATTCCTATCTCATTGAAAATGGATTTCACAGAAGTGAAAGTGAACCAAATTTGTACACCAAAGTCAATGAGCAAGGTAATATGTTAATTGTCTACCTATATGTAGATGATTTAATATTTACTGGTGATTATGGCATAGAATATTTTAAAACAGTCATGGAAACTGAATTTGAAATGACTGATCTAGGGCTTATGAAGTTTTTTCTGGGCATTGAAGTTCAGCAGTCTGAAAGTGGTATCTTTATATCACAGTATAAGTATGCAAGTGAAGTTTAAAAAATATTTAACATGTCTAATTGCAAGACAGCCCCAACACCAGTGATACAGGTTTAAAATTGAGCAAGGATGCTGAAGGATCCACTGTAGATCCTACGCTGTTAAAAAGGCTTGTTGGCAGCCTTATGTATTTGACAGAAACATGATCAGGCATTATGTATGGAGTAAGTCTGATCTCAAGGTTCATGGAGTCACAAAAAGACTCACATTGGCAAGCAGGTAAAAGAATTATAAGATATGTAAGTGGCACAAAAGACCTTGGTATTATGTATTCAACCTCAGAAATTTTTAAACTCATTGGTTACACTGACAGTGACAATGGAGGCATCATAGATGACAAGAAAAGCACATCTGGGTACACATTTCATTTTGGTATAGGTGTTGTTTCATGGGCTTCAAAGAAACAACCCATAGTAACTCTATCTTTAGCTGAAGCAGAGTATGTTGCAGCAACAAGTGCTACATGTCAAGCTGTCTAGATGAGGAGAGTCTGAAAAGACTTCTCACAAAACCATCAAGAACCGACAACAATATTCTGCGACAACAATTCAGCCATAGCATTATCAAAGAATCATGTGTTTCACAAGAGAACCAAGCACATCGACACAAGGTTTCATTTTATAAGAGAGTTGGTGAACGACAAGGAAATTTGTTTGGAATTTTGCAGGTCTGAAGACCAACTTGTCGACATCTTCACAAATCCATTGGCAAAGGATACTTTTCAGTATCTGTGTAGTTATCTTGGAATGACAAGTTCTTAACAATGAACTCTATCATAAATAGAGCATGTCTAAGCTCTGAAACATTTTGTAAATTTTGTTTTAAAAATCCCCATCTGCTTATAATTAAGGGGGAGTGTCGAAAAAATGTAATTACTCGCAGATATGTACTTGACTCTTAGCCGACTCTGTCAGATTCTGTACAAGTCAAGATCTTTTTTGTCAGTCTGACAAGAAGGAAGAGTCCACGATTTGGTAATGTATGCCATGTTGAATTTATTTCTGAAGCTAAGTTGTTAGGTAGATAGTTATTATAGTCATTAATGGTGATTCAGTCGGCCCATGTTGAAGCAATTTTCAGGTTTCCTATAAATAGAAGAAGCAAATTGTAAATCAGTTTACAGACATAAGAGACAATATACACTGAAGGAACTCAGGGTGAGGAAAGAGAATTCGAAGGTCAAGCTTCTGTGTCTGTGTTTTAGTCTAAGAGCCGAAGCTTTGTAGACCGACCAGTTTGTAACCGACAAGTTTGTAATACTTTGTTATGTCCGCATAGTTAAATATATGAAATAGTTTATGGTTGAATCCATGATTGTTTGGCCGCACATATTTCCAGATTTACTTCTGTAAATGTATTTTACAATTACTGGTAAGTGAAAGATCAAAGAACCGATAAAAATCTCACTGTGTGAAAGTTCCAGGTTTTACAGCACATTGGTCGACTCAAGTCTTCTTACATATTTGGGCATATGTTTTTATAAGTTCTTTGGATTTGCTAATGTGTCCATTTTTACTTCATCTTACTCACAGATGAAAAGCATTTGTAATTTCTTAAGTCTTTAGACTAAGAAACTTACTCTGTAAATTTCGACCAAAGTGAACCGACTTGAGTGGTCAGTTGAGTCAGCCAACTGAAGTGAGCCGACTTGGTCGAAGAGAAGAAGTGAGCCGACTTGGTTGAAGACAAGAAGTGAACCGACTTGGTCGAAGCAGCCGAATTGGTCGAAGTGACAAGTGGTCGAGGTAAAAACCGGTCAGTAGAACCGGCAAGTAAGTCGAAGTAATTTTAGTTGAGTGAAAGACCGACTAAAATTTATAAACTTGTCTAGTCAAGAGATAGACAAGTTTCATCGATAAGTAAAAAGAAAAAGTGGTCGGTGTAAAAAGTGAAAATTAAATTTTAATATCGACTGAGCCCTAAACTCAAGTTTAGTCGGCTTGGTTTTGGCTATCAACCATGTTTATTATCATGGTCGATATTTTTCTCTCTATCTTTCCACCGTTTGTACATGGTGACTTTCGCAGCTTGCGTAATTGTGTAGGATAATAAACTGTGTTGATAAAGATGTTTTTAAAGGTGGAAAGGAGTTGGAATGGTGCACACACTTTGATTGATCTGTGGCAAACCCTACTCGTCGAGCGAGAAGACCATTCCTTACCATACATCTTATTAGTATTTTTCTTTATGATTTTCTAGGGTGCTGAACTAATTTTAGTATCGAGACTAAATTACGACTTCAGCTATAAAATATAAAATTGGATTATGTTGTCCATTGATAAATTAATGCAATCATATAATATTTTTGTTGCAGTGATTTTGGAGTTATTTTGATTGTGTTGATATATTTTTATTTAGGAAAACACACCACATTGGATTTAATATATATTGAGCAGTTCATTGTCGTAACCACAATTAGTGGACTGTGGAATTATATTTCAAACTTTAAACATAAACATAGTAAGCACAGTTTCATCGAGTCCAACTCAGAATTAGATGTCCAAAACCTTCATTTTAATCAATGTTCACAGGGATATGATATGTTAGTCCGACTTAATTTAATAAATTATTCATCACAGCTATAACTAAATATAACTAAAGTGGTTATATAAATACTATTATATAAAAGTTTAAATAAATAATTATATCTTAAAATAATATTTTTTATTAATCTTATATTTTTCTATTTTATATTAATACTTGATTTATTTTAAAATCGTATTGTTGTGTTCAGAAACTTGTCTAGAAGCATTTCAAGTTGATTATAGTTGTGGCAGGTTAGGAGGTTATAAGGGTTTGTATTGTAATAAATATTATGAAGCTCAAATATAAAGCCAGTGTTAGCAAGGCATTCTAAGAGAAAGCAATTTTCATCCTCAAATCTCATATACTCAAAGATTACAAAACTTTTCCCACCCATGGAGTTTTAGGAATAAACCAACTAAAACCAATCCTTTATTTTGCTATGGAGTTCATGAGAGTTCCTTCTAATCTTGGCTATATTAATTTTCTTCTGTGAGCTAGTTACCACCTAGAAATACTTTTGATCTTTAAAGTTAGAATTTATGACCTCCTTATAGTATCGTAATTTTTTCTTAGCAATAAATTTTCCTCACATTAAAATTTCTCTTTAAATTTAGAAGTAATTATATTTTTTCCATTATCAATGTTTTGCAAAATGTTGTTTTCAACAATGCCCAATGATTTAGCCAAACCATAATATCTTTACACCAACACTACTTAAACATAATTAATTTTAATTTAAGTTATTCCACTCAATTATTTTACATTTTTAATATAAAATATTAAAAAACATTCACTAAAAAACCTCTTGAAATAACAACCATTTTAATGTTGAGCAAGTGCAATGACTTTGTTTTAAAATTTTGCTTTTATTTTTGCACGAGTTAGTCTCAATAAAACATCAACATTTGAATAAATATGTTTTTAAAATTAATTAAACTTTAAATTGACAATTACCATTTTAATGTTGGGCAAGTGCAATGACTTTATTTTAAGATTTCGCTTTCATTTTTGCACGTTAGTCTCTGTTTTTTAAATTAATTAAACATTTTATTTACAATTGTTAATCAATCTTTTAGCAAAATGTCACACAATGGAGTTCAATGAATATTGAATACTCAACGAAAATGTAAAACGTGTCCTTCCTTGCAGCGAGTCAATGTAAAATTTATGTTGAAAATAAATATCCGGTGTTTAATGTCAATTCAAGATAGAAAGAAACATGGAAACTTTATTTTCGAAAGCAACTTCATGCTTATCATATTTACAAAGCATCTATGGGTTGGTGCATATTAAAGTTAAATGTAAATTGGTCATAGTAAAATTGAAGACAAATTTGTTATTCTTTTTACAAGATATTATATGTATTAATATTTTACTTTAATAAACCTCTAGTTAATAGGGTTTCTTCACTATGGTTCTCAAGGTTGAAATTTAACATCTTATTTTAGATGTCAAGAAATTTTTATATAATATTTTAATTTTAATATTGTATTTAGTTTAACATTTAAATCTTAATTTTATCTTTACCACTCATAATAATAGTTGTTTTTCGTTTAAATAACAATCATAATAACTTTATAAAACATTGAGTTCTCATTACTAGTGTAACTGAATATTGGCACCCAAGTTGCATGTAGAGGAACACTAAAGATCAAATTGGGGAAAGAGGCTTGAATTGATGTTAAGAAAATCTAGATCACTAACAATGGGTATATATACAAGATGGGTATATATACATTAACACAAGAAAAGTTCCCACAAAAAGATCCAACTAAAATCCCCATAGTTTTGATATTTTATGTATATTAAAAAAAAACTAAAATAGAGACTATATGGAGCACAAATTTGCATTTCACTACTTTTGAATGACACGTCCACTTACAACAATTGCTATAAAGTATTGTACTTGTAACATATAGGATCAATATAGGTGTTCAATTGAGGTAATAGTTAATTCAAGTGGTGATTTAAAGCCAAGCATATGAAGGGCAAGGGTGAAATTCTTATGGAGATTTTTGGATCATGACCCTTACATGAACATTCTCAACCAAAACCAAATATTGGCATTCAATAAAACTATTATAAATGCAATCTCGTAAATTTAGCAAACATTCATCCAAGTTAAGGATATATCATGAATTTGTCAAAGACTATCTATATATAAATATTTTAAAAAATACTTTCTTCAAGATTCATTTTTATTATTAAAATAAATTCAATCTCAAAAATTTAGTAAACAATATATCATGAATTTTGAGATCAAACTCATTTATATAAAACGAATTTAAAAAATACAAAAATAAATTAAATTTGTAATTTTGCATATGCACTATAATTTTATTTTTTAGTTATAACCCAACAAGATTTACCTACTGCGTTTTGTATAAGGAATAGTGTAGGTCATTATGATGAACCAAGAAATACTATGGATCCCAAAAACTAACAAATGCTATGGATCCCAAAAACTATGTAAATGTATTTGACTCTTTATCCAAGCCAAATTTAATGCTTATTTTTATTGTATGATGATGTTAGCCAATATGTTTAGTAACGTTCTTGGCTACAGTTACAAAGAAGAGGAAAATAGAAACAATAGCAAAGAAGATTAGTACACCTTCTATGCCTTCCATTGGCCATAAGATAAACAGTCATAGATATTAGTTGACCAAAAAATACTCTGACCCTTATGAGTCAACAGAGTAAATATTGAAAAATGTTCCTCCACTTAGGATAAGTGAGACAATGTGGAGAGAATTCGTCCTATCAGGAGCCACCACTGAATTCTTGGTAATCAAAAAGTTCACATATTATATAATAAAGTTTTTTAGAATGTCTATTGGCTTGAAATTTTGACTTATATATGTTATTTTTAATTGATTCCTAAGATATGAGGAAAAAAACAAGGAAAATAGAAGAAAGGAGAGGGACTTGCACACCTCTTGACATCAAGGTTATCAATGGGTCGACGATGATATGGTATAAATTTGTAATGATATTTTATCCGATATGAGAAATATTTAGAAAATTTTATTTTCATTTAAATTTCACAACTTAACCATACTATTTTACGTGTTGCAACTAGAAAAAATCTTTAGCCTCTGATGATACAACTACAAGCATTACTAGGGATGACTTATGGAAGAAGTTCCATCAAAATAAGGATGGCACTCAAATCACACCAGCTGTAGGAGAAACAATAGTATGTTCTAAACCTTTTAACTTAGATATTGATTAAAATTTCATTTTACATGTTGGAAATGTTTTCTTCTATGATTTGATTTAATTGTATGTCAATGTTAGAAAAAAATTGAACAAGCACAAGTAGAAGTTGCATATCAAGACTTTGCAGCCAGGGATGATGCCCTTGCCAAGGTACTACAGGTTGATGCAAGAGGACGATGTCATGGTGTTGGATTAGGAGTTATTCCAACTAACTTGTTTGGATAAATTCTATACAAGGAGGCGTTAGCTGTAAGCCAAGTAACATTGAACTAAGAAATAGAGGAAATCTCATATTTGAAAACAACAATAAGTGAACTACTGAAAATAGTAGAAGTCACGATGTTTTTTTGTAAGTGGTAGTGTTACAAAAAAAGTTACAGTTTAGAGACACATTCTTGCTCAAAGAGAAAAGCAGGTAGAGCATTTTTTCAAGAGACAATATGAAAGTGGTCTTGATAGACTCCTCAGTTTGTCATAAGAGACCCTAAAGTAGAATTTATGGGCCTACCATAATTGTGGATAAGGGAAATTAGACCAAGCATAGGAGAAGATAAAAAATTGTCTAAGTATGGGATTATTGGTAAATCTGCCTAACTAGCCTTAGGGAAATGCATGCCACAGCTCATTGGATGATGATAAAAACATTCTGAGAGTGTGAATCTCTAGAGTTTTGTATGGTGCATCCAACCATATCATTAGCCTGAAAAAAAAGTATTTCAGGAAGAATGTATCAATCTGCCAAAAGTTCCTTTCAACCATATTTGAACTAGTACAGAAAAATGCCCACCAAGGAGAGAGAAAGAAGATCCAGAAGATGAAAGTGGTCTTGATGTTTTGTTGAAGAAAATGTCGGCAACACAAATGCTTTGTTGAAGAAAATCCCCACATCACATGGGGATATTGTAGGCTGCTATTTTTTCTACTCAGCCATGGTCTCATTTTGTCCAAATAGACCCTGAAGTAGAATTTATGGGCCTGCCACAACTGTGGTTTAGGGAAATTGGACCAAGAATAGGAGAAGATAAAAAATTGTTGAAGTATGGAATTATTTGTAAAATATTCCTAACTGGCCTTAGGGAAATGCATGTCACGACGCATTAGATGATGATAAAAACATTCTGAGAGTGTGGATCTCTAGATTTTTGTGTGGTGCATCCAACCATATCATTAGTCTGACCAAAAAGTCTTTCAGGAAGAATATATCAATCTGCCAAAAGTGCCTCTCAGCCATATTTTCACTGCTATAGAAAAATGCCTGCCAAGGGGAGAGAAAGAAGCTCCAGAACATGAAAGTGGTCTTGATGCTTTGTTGAAGAAAATGCTCGTGACACAAATGTTTTGTTGAAGAAAACGCCTGCAACACATGGGGATATTGTAGGTTGTTATTTTGTCCACTTAACCATGGTCTCATTTTGTCCAAATAGACCCTAAAGTAGAATTTATGGGCCTACCACAACTGTTTTTTAGGGAAACTAGACCAAGCATAGGAGAAGATAAAAATTTGACCAATTATGGAATTATTGGTAAAATCTTCCTAACTGGTGTTAGGGAAATACCCACCATAGGTCATAGGATGACGATAAAAATATTCTGAGACTGTGAATCTCTAGAGTGTTGTATGGTGCATCCAACCATATCATTAGCCTAACCAAAAATTATTTCAGGAAGAATATATCAATCTGCCAAAAGTGCCTCTCAGCCATATTTGCATTACTACAGAAAAATGCCCGCCAAGGAAAGACAAAGAATATCTAGAAGATGACTATGGTCTTGATCCTTTGTTGAAGAAAATTCCCGCAACACAAATTATTTATTGAAAAAAATGCCCGCCACAAATGATTTTTTGAAGAAAATGCCCGCAGCACATGGGGATATTACAGGCTGTTGTTTTGTCTACTTAACCATGGTCTCAGTTTGTCCAAATAGAACCTGAAGTGGAATTTATGGACCTTCCACAACTATGGTTTAGGGAAACTATAGCAAGCATAGGAGAAGATAAAAAATTGACCAAGTATGGAATTATTGCTAAAATATGCCTACCTGGCCTTAGGGAAATTCCCACCATACGTCATAGGATGACGATAAAAATATTCTGAGACTGTGAATCTCTAGAGTGGTGTATGGTGCATCCAACCATATCATTATCCTAACCAAAAATTATTTCAGGAAGAAGATATCAATCTGCCAAAAGTGCCTCTCAGCCATATTTTCACTGCTCCAGAAAAATACCCGCCAAGGAGAGAGAAAGAAGCTCTAGAAGATGAAAGTGGTTTTGATGGATTCACCTTGTTGGCCTCTACCCAATGTGCATATTAATTTCCAAGTTTGAAGGAAAAATGAAATCACCTTGGTGACCTAGGGTTTGAAGAGAACTCGTTAAGTGTTAGACAAAGAGTTTAAGAGACCACTTGAAAATTACCACAAGCGGGTGTTCCTTTGATGAAAAAATTCATCAGAGGATATGGTCCTATTCATTGTTGAAATGGATATCTAGTCATGGTCTTGGTTTTTATTTTGGATATCTTTAACATTAATATAATTTATTTTCCGCATTGTATAAAGAATAACAAGAAGACCAAAATTAAATATTCAAAGGAATAAGCTTGCAGCAAGAAACAAATTGATATGCAATAAATAACAATAATACTAAGATGATTTCTTAACTCAATTGAGGCCAGGATAAGTTTATGTATTTTATTAAGTGCAGTTCCTAAGCTTGCATTCCTCATCTTGCATTTCTAAGCGTGCATTCCTTGACGTACATTCCTAAGCTTGCATTCCTCAGCTTGCTTTCCTAAGCATGCATTCATAAGCTTGCATTCCTCAGAGTGAATTGCTCGGTGTGCATTCCTCAGCGTGCACACCAAACAAACCACGAGTGGTGGAATTTAATTTGGGTCATCGTGTACTATGAAGCAGATGAAACAGGGGTGTCTTGTACCATGGAAACAAAAACAGGGCCCTTCTTTAGAATGACATCAGGAAAAGCATGGGTTTCCCAAGTTGAATGGTTCACAGTGAAAAAATTCCAAGAGAATGCTGTTGAATGGAGTGATACAAGAATATGGCCAACTAGTATGTTAAATATCCTTTTAAGATAAGGAGTGGATAGGTTTATGTTTGGGCATTTTAATTATCAAAAAGACGAGAAAGATGATGCCATCTATAATTATGAGCATGGAGCTATGGAATTGCATATTTTTGGGAAGAGTGTTCATCTAGACCCCAATTTGGTTGCTAGAGAAACCAAAATTCCACGAAGAGAGGGGGAAATGTTAAAATCATGGAAAACCCCCAAGGAAGAAAAGATTAAGATGTCCAGTCAAATTTGTGGGAAACGGGTTGTTTTTCCCAGAAATGGTCTAAAAATGGAATATGTTGCTCAAGGAATATACAAATCCCTGATTCAGATTATCCTTAGGACGATTTTAAATCACCACAAGTGGAATGATATTTTGGGTGAATGCATGAATGATATTTTGGCCATACACTAGGTTGAAGACATGGCCATAGATGTCCCTCATCTATTTGCTAGGAAATTGCACTCTACATTGCAAGATAGTAAAATGAAGAGGGTCAAGTTCAGTTACCCGGGCATGCTGCAAAAAATTATTGTTTTATGTCGACCCAGTGTTGTAGGTTCAAATTCTATTAGAACATACATTAGGAATCCTAAAGAACAAGAAAAAATGAGGAATTACCTCAACCATCTTTAAAGAACAATGCAGAAGCAGTTTCCACTGTCACTACATTAACAATACATGGACAACCTTTAGAGGACAATATGGAACCTTTGGGAAATGACATGCCTTAATTTCCCTTAAAGAAGATGTTGTTGTCACAACTTTGGTTGGAATGCATGGAAATGAAAATGCAGATCAATGGGAGGAATTTGCGAACAATGATATGGACCATTAACCGACGAGTGATGAAGACCTAATTCATGCCAAATATGGATTTGATGGTAGATTTATTTTTATTTATTTGATAAAATGGTACATATCAAAGAACAATATACCTTGTGGGAGGATTCCTTCATAGCTAGCGACAAATTGTGCAAAACTAAGGATGTCTAAATTCTTGATTTGGTACATCTTGTTACAGGTTTAGAGAAAATAATTGTGGAAACTGAAAAAATAATTGGCCAGAAGGATCAACTTATTAAGGATCAATGTTCTAAATTTATTGTAGTTCTAGCAGAATCAATTTATGAAATTGACAGACTGAAATACATGTATCAGGCTCAAAATAAAAGAGATGAGGAAAATATAGGGATACTTGAAAATGAACTAAAAAACAGGCCTGAAGTTTTGAACATGCCACCACTGAAGACTATATTTGGTTAGGAAGCAGAACTTCATCAAGAATTGAGGAAGAAAGAAACATTTATTGTAGGTTTGAAGGTTGAGTTTGAAAAAGCATTGAGAGAAATGATCATTAAATAGAAAAATGAGATTGCAGAATATGAAACAAGATTGGAAAATTTGAATAAAACAATTATAAAAAAAAATGAGTTATTCCAAAAAAGAGAATTGAAAGGATTTCAGAAACTCTCGAGGATAAAAGTACTGGAAGAGGAAAAAAATCAATATTCAAGGGTAAACAAGTCTGCACAGTAGAAGAATCAATAATCAGGGGTAAACAAGGCTTCACACCAGATGAATCAGCAGTCAGGGGTAAGCAGGTTTGCACACCAGATGAATCAACAGTCAAGGGTAAACAAGTCTACACACCACAAGAATCAACAGTCAAGGGTAAATAGGTCTACACACCAGAACAATCAACATTCAAGGCTAAAAAGGTCAACAAAACAAAAGAATACAAAGTCGAGGGTAAAAATGCCATCACACCAAAAAAAATTGGTAGTACAAAACTAGGAGATGTAACTATGGAGAGCTTACTTCAGTTTCATAAGTCCTTGCAACAATGAGAGAAGACCTTGAATGAAGCTTCTTCAACCATAAAGGTTGTAGAGTTTACACTTGACTCATCAAATCTAACATTGAAGAAGAAGATAGAGGAGAAGAAGGCCAAAATTAGAGAACTTCACCAAAAACTATTGGAGAAGGGAAAAGCACTAAATTTATTAAGTGTTTGAACTATGACTAGACCTTTGTAAGGACTTAAGCAAAAGGCCTTATCCCATAGGCTATACAAATCAATGAATGGTAGTTTACTTTATGATTCACGATGTGAAAGTTTTAACATATGATATGAGGTATATAACATAGGATTCTTGACATGAAAGCATATGAAGGTTGAAGGAAGGCATATGTGGATTCCATTGAAGAAGATATAATGATTTTTCATAAGGTTTTAGGTCTTATCACTGGATGCGATTTGACAACGCGACCTGGAATATTCAATGATATGTCTTGTTCACATGCATTGTGGCCCTAGAAGGATCTCGACCCTCCACTTGTCAAGATTTGTTGCAAGGGTTTTTCAAAGGTTCAATGCATAATTAAGTTGTCATGAGGGTTTGGATTCATTCATTTGGTCTTTGTTTGGGTTTGTTTTTGTGAAAGGACTCAACGCCTCCATGGTTGCGTTGCATTAGTCATTCCCATTGTTCTTCACGGTCTACTAATGAACATTTTGTTTTGGTTTGTACCTACATTTTTCTTGGAGTTTTCTTTTATGAGTTGGTTAATGGCAGTGTGGAAGCCATTACATCCTTGACCTTCCTGGTTCATCGTGGGGTTATGAATGGACATCCATTCACCTTCATATTGTTTTGTAGAAGATTTGTATCCTGTCGAGCTCTTAGCCAGATAAGGAAAGAGACTCCTCCATTAACAATATGCAAATTCAAATTTAAATAGTTTAATGGAATTTACAAAGTTTAACATACAGTTTTCTGTTGCGTGCAGGAAGCAGAGGAAAAAGAGGAACCTAAGAGGATCTAACCCCTATCCCTCTATGAATCCATTCAAGGTTTGTTTAAGCTTAGCCTATCAGTCTTATGAAATAATCATTTCGTTTATATGAAATGGTTTTTATAGCTTTGAAAAGTTACGGGAATATGGAGTTAGGTTGCTAATGAAGCTTCGAGTGAACCTGGATTCATTCTTAATGTCCATACTTTGTTTGTAAAGGTAATGTTTTACACCACAATGTTTTCCTTATTCTTTACACTAGTTACAGATTATAATGCATAAATTGTAACAATATATAAATGTGAAATGCAGGTCTCCAAGCTTGGCCTGGCAGGAGCGATGACAAGGTCATCTCCTCTCAGGCCTCCTTCTTCTCTGTATAGAGGTGAGGAATTTCCTCTGACTTTGTTAAGTAGGGAGAACGAATTCCTTAACCTGGTTGCTAGCAATTATACTGATGCTACTTAGTTTTTTTTTGCATGTATCTACCGTCGCAGTTTTTGTCTTGGTTTGCACGAATGCATCCACCAATAGTCAATATGGTAAAACTCTTATAGATTCAGAGTTAAAATGGTTTCTGATTGGTTCACAATCCAAGAATGGATAGGGCTTTCACAAACGTTGTGAAGATAATTTTTATTTTTCTTTTAAAAAATATTTACGGGTATGTACTTCGATTCACTAGCTTTTAGTGTGGCTTTGCAACCTCTCACATTCCAATGTGTTTGATTTGCAATCCTATTTGGATGTACAGTTTTTTTTAGTTCTATACTATGGATACCAATATATTGGCTTACAACCACAATAATGTTGACAGTTGTAAATCTTTGTTAAGATTTGGTCTATGATTTTGGTTCAGATTATCCTTTGAAACTCAAAGCTCAATAAAGATTGTTATTTCCTTTTAGAAGATATGATTCAGTTGTGAATTGAACTGTTTTAACATAGCGATCTATCCTTGGGTATGGATACCCGAGAATAGAGATTGTTCATTTGTATTATGTTTATTGACTTCATAATATATTTGATCTGTGAATTTATCTAGATCTGATTATTGTTAAGTTTGTAATGCGGATCTGTAAGATGGACAAGTGTTGATTAACTTCGAAAATATTACTATGTTGGAAACGCTTGTGATCTTATCATTTAGTTTTCTTTTGGTTCGTTGGAATGTGTAGATTGGTCCCAAACAGGTATGAATACCCAACTGCCAGATACTGTAAATTTTGATTAATGTGGATTTAAACATAGATCTATGGATTCTCTTATTTAGTTTATTATCGAGTGAAAGAAGCCTTTCGAATCTACTATGTATATCTATGAATATTTTGCTTGATTGTCAACCATTTGTTTTGTTTAGTTGTTTTATTTTTTTGTATATCTAGAACTGCCCTAAACTTGGCGTGAATACCCAAAGATAGATTAGATTTATTAATTTATATATGTATTGTTTAAAACATAGATAGGCTATGTATTAAATCCTTTGTCTCTTAGAGGAAATATGATTATTATACCTTTACTTAGATCTAATGATTAATTTGATATATATTTAAAATACATTGAAAATACATGTAGATATAATTACAAATAGACAAGATCTATGATGTGAGTATTACTCTAGTTGACTTAATAATCTGATTGGTAGATTGTAATACATACTTTCATATCTTTTAGTTGTACTAATTTATATCCACTCTAATCTGGGTATGGAATCCCAAGCAGAGACTAGGTTGAATATGTATATAATATTTATATAATGACTTTTAAATTGAGATATTAAGATCTTCAATTCTTTCCATTCCGTAAATAACTAACAATTTACACTAAAACATAATATGGAAATAGGTAAAATGGTTAGGAACATATGCATAGTAAAATCCTTAGCTAACAAAATGCATTTAGAATTCAAAACTATATACAAACTATAATTATCAATACCAAGTAGTTAGTAATTTAGTGAGGAACCTATCACCAATGTCAGGAAAAAAGAACTGAAGTTTTCGTTCCTCCCAACCAACTCCTAGAGAAGACAAGTCTTACTTGCTCCAGAACCCCCAAGTGTGTTTGTTGAATCGCAAGGACACAATCCGATCAATGTGCCATCTCTTTGCATCAACATATCAAATCCCCATCCATCGCCAGCCTCTTGCTTGCTTGATGGACATACTATTTTATAGTATTTTTCCTAGGACTTGATCATTTATTAGCCTCTTTCTCTTTAGGGCTCCACAAGGAGTCACCATTTGTCATTTCCCATTATGTGTCAGTAAACACTCTTTCAAAAACTACTTTAGTTCTATTTCCTCTCAATGTTTTAATTATTAAATAAAAATAATCCATTACATTCATTTTGACTTTATTGTCAAAATATAAAAAAAAATCGTAGTAATAATAAATTACAATTATTTGGTGTATTACAAGGGTAATGTCATAGTAAAACATTAAGAGGGGTTCCCATGGTTGACTTTAACATTGTGTCACATTCCAATGTGAAATGATTGATTTAACATAATTTATTATTGAATTAGTTAATGAAGTTTATTTTTTGGTGAATATTGATGTATTTACATTCTTATGTTTGAAATTCTTTATTACACGTTGATACATTATATATCATTTTGTAATCAAGTAATGTATGAAATGATGTGTATTTTGAAATATTGACATTAAATGGTTGAATTCAATGGTTTTTATGTTCCTCGATGGTTGTGTGACATCGTGACATTCATTTTGATCCGCGTGCCAAATTGCGACATTCATCATGCTTTATATTAATAAATTATATTAAAAAATTGAATTTTGTTCTTATAACTATTTATAGGAATTTAAATTAATAAATTATTTTAAAAAAGATTGAATTTTGTTCTTATAATTATTTATATGAATTCAAATTTTATAACTATTTGTATCACTTCAAATTTTATAGCATGATAAAAATCAAAGACTTAATGCCTAGAGAGGAGACACTCATATTTTTCTTGTAGTTAGTTTTAATAAATGACTCAAAATATTATATTTGATATTGTATTTGATTTGAATTTAGAATTCCATTCATACCATCTGTGATTATTTCATTTCTGAGAATTTATTCAATTATTCATTTAACTTGAGTCATTTCAATCAATTAATGTAACTTTTAATATCACCATTATTCAATATAAAATTTAATTTGAATTAATTTAACTTTTATTAAATTAGTATAATAAATTGGTGAAAATCAATCAAATTAATTAAATAATAAATATCAATTAAATTAATTAAAATACATATTTTTAATAACTATCAGCTATATTTTAAACGCCTTAAAATATTAATTAGTTAACTTAAATATATATGTAATTTAAATACATCTAATGTCATTTAAAAAGATTAATTAGATAATTTAAATATGACTGATCTAAATGTCTCTAATGTAACTTTAACGTATTTTAAAATATATAAAAAATAAATAAACTTTATTTAATTAAAATTTTGAACATAGCAAATACTTGACCTGATGACTGCGTTTAACAAAATGACAAACATAAGCCCTTGTTGTAGGTTGGCAATAGCTAATTTCAAGAACCTAGTTCCACCGAATCGTAGTCAATTAAGGACGCGTGTCGATGCAATTATTTAAATAAACTACATGAATATGTACATTATCCCAAACAACATGAATAATAAGCGAAAATGTAAAAGAGGATGCTTTCAAAAATCTTATCCAATTGCACTAGTTTGTCTCATGTTCAGAGACATTGATTACTTTCAAATTTTGTTATATACAGTCTTCGAAAGAAGGAAAATTAATTAATTCATCAAATCATTTTTCCCATCATATTGAATAAAATATTTCACCTATATTAACAAAATATTTCACCTTTATTATTTAATAATTATATTAAGTGATCAGAGAATGAAACTAAAAATCCAACAAAATGTTTCACCTTTATTATTTAATAATCATATTAAGTGATCAGAGAATGAAATTGAAAATCCAAGTGATACCACAATTTGTGAAGGTTTGATATCCCTTCGCCAGCGGCTTCCTTCGATGAAGATGAAGCTTGACAACTTCTTGGCTTTTACTGCTTCTTACACAAACTCCTACACGAAGTCTTAGTCTCCTCAAACGGATCAACACTTGTGTATTCCCTTTTGCGGTCTCCTCCCTTACGGGATTTCAGACCTCCTGTGCTATTCAAATCCTAAGAGAACTTCAGATGAACTTTGGATGAATCTCAGATAACAGAGAGCCAAGAGAAAGAAATTTTTTTATTTTATTAAGAACACCTAATAGCATATTACACAATGATTACATAGGATAGATCATATAGACACTTTAAAATGGACTTGGGAACTCAAAGGCGTCGAAGCTACCTTCTACTCATTTCTCACACTCAGAAAGACTTAGGAACTCAAAGGTGTCGAAGCTACCTTTTGCTAATTTCCCACACTCAAACTCTAACTTACTTGCAGAGCTCTAACCTCCAAACTCTGATGATCCAAATGACTTGCTTCACCCCTTATTTATAGGAAATTCAAGAGACAAGTGGAATCCTAGGGTGAATCCGCGGACCTGGGTAACACTTTTTGGCAAGCGCATTTCGGAAAAAACATAAAAACACACCTCGGTCGAGGGTTTAACAAGCCATCTAATGAGGTTTTAATATCTCGATCGAGGTTTTATCAAGCCCTCGACCGAGGTTTTGTTAAGCCCTCGACCAAGGTATTTCCTAACCCTCGGTCGAGGTATTAAAACCTCAACTGAGGGTTAGGAAATACCTCGGTCGAGGTATCTACCTTGGTCGAGGTATCTACCTCGGTCGAGGTACATACCTCGGTTGAGGTACATACCTCGACCGAGGTCCCTCTGTCGAAAAAATTATAAAAAGAGGCCACGGGGGCTGCGGCCGTCTTTTTTGCAAAAATCCATTGTGCAAGCTCGACCGAGGAACGACGAGCAGCGTAAGGATTGGCACCCTAAAGCAACCCAAGCACCCCAAAGCAACCCAACCTCGTCATGATTGCGTCGGAGCCAAGAGGTAACAGTTTAAATAATTGTTTTTCAATTTATAAAATTGGTAAATGTATGTTTTATTTATAAAATTGGTAAATAATTGTTTTAT
>LPNX010541236.1:66039-89565 GCA_001517045.1 Pseudotsuga menziesii
AGTCGAGGTTTCTTTAATACCTCGATCGAGGTATTTAAATACCTCGGTCGAGGTTCATACCTTGATCGAGGGATTAAGAAAATAGATTTAGCACCCATTCAAACAAATGAAAGATTTTCTGTGCCTTACAGAGGTGTAAACCCTGCCATTCCTAGCACATAACTGAGCGGAGTTGATACCGATAAATTCACCAACGAATCTTCTATCCATTGAGGTATCATACACGCATTTTGGCATTCATATGAAATTTATTTTTTAATTACTTCTAAAAGGTATACTTAGAAAACCACACTACAACTTCGAAGCAACTCAAAGAAAAATCCGCAGAGTTAAAAATACACAGCCAAAAAATTCTTAAAAATGCACACATCACATATCGACATGTCCTCTTCAAAAGGGTACGTGTCCTCTTCAAAAGGGTATCTTTGGTTTTTCAATTTTTGAAAAAATAGAAAAAATAGCTTTACGTGGACAAATATGTGTTTAAAATGATGCTGAAATCGAATGTGGTCACTTTCGAAAAATAATAAATAATTGTATAATGCGAAAAAAATTAACAAAAAAATATGCACATCACACTGCATTTTATGTAGATCATGCTCATATATATATATATATTCTTAAATTATTAATGCAAGATTGAATTACTCTACGTGGACACGAGCCACTTATTAGCTTCTTCAAATTTTTAAGGTCACACAGTTCATTAAATGCAAAAATTCACACATTAAATGACATCGGAATATTTTAAAAAAAATATCACTATGAAGCCAACATAATATTCTACAATTTGTTTTTTTACTGCAAGTCAAAATTCACATGGCATATATGCATTTCGAGGGATTCTATCTAGCACATGAGTAAAAAATCACGTTTTCATCGCCAAATTTGGCCAAAAAGTGTTACTCATCTTCATGGAATCACCCCCTAATTTTCAGAAATGTCGAGACATGTATGTCCTTGACAGGAATAAAGATACTACTGGCTCTTCCTTAGATTCTCTGTAATGTGGGTGAAACCACACCAAAAGTCGTAGAAGTCCTCTAAGTTACATAGATTTGTCTGGAAAGATTATGAACAAAGTGGAGATTTTATAGAATCAAATCCCATGGAAAACTTACTGAAAAGACTAAAGGTTACACAGTTGAGATTTTTACAGAATCCCACGGAAAACTATCAGACTCCATAGTTGGCCTGAAAGACATTAATTAGAGTACATTGAACCATACTGGTTATCGAAATACAATGTGTCCCACATTTTGGTGTATATCTGGTGGATAATAATAGGGTCTCCTTATAGATTCTGCACTTTAATATTCATACGTACTAACCATTGATGATGGCTACTCAAAAAGAAACCAAACATTTGTTTTTCATCCATGACTTTGGATTATTGCAGATCTCTTATCTTATTGAGTCCAACACCATGTCCTTCATATTAGTTTTCAATTATATATGGGTCCACTACACTTTAGTTGATGCCAAATGTTTTCCACCAATTGAAGAACCAATCGGGGATATCAAACTGTAGATTTGTTCGGATAGATCCGAATTTGATAAGGGAGACGTACATCCTGTTAGAGTTTCCTTTGCATAAAAAGTCCCACCACATCTGTTTGTATTCTGAATAATTGTAAGGAGTGCTAGGAAAGATTCAGCCTGCTTGTCATGTTGGCCACCATCAAATATTTCGTTGACGATTTAGGCAGTAGCACTAATTTTCTATCACAAGGGTGACATAATTTTATTTTCAAATAGATTCGACATCATTAAAGGTATATATTAGTGCTTGAGATGCATATGCAGCTTTTCTAAGTGCTTTGTCATACATTAAACTTGGAATAGCACTTATGGAAGTGGGTCTCTGTCGAATCTTTGGTACAAGCCTTGGGAGTAGAGAACATAGTTGCAGGTTCCTATCAGTTACTTGAGTACTTCGTAGTTACCAGGTTGGTTGCCATTGTTGTTTGTATTTAGTCCAGTTCATGCTTTCTAGAATTTCTCTGGTTTCTTCCTAATTATTTTTCCATTTACTCACTATGATTAAACAGGAGGTAGGCTTGCTTGATACCTACTTTTTTGCAGTCTGTAAGATATTTTCTCTGATCAAAAAATCAGGCAAACAATTATTAGAACCTTTAATGTGTTCAATATCAAATTCAAACTTTGAAAATAAAGCTTGCCATCTTGCGAACTTGGCATCACTGAATTTTTTAACTTCTTTGTTCAAAACTTTGTTCATGGTAGCAGCATCTGTTCTTAAAACAAAATTTTTGTTGATTAGAAAATTTTCAAATTTTTGCAAAGCATTTAGTGCAGCCTTGATTTCTTTGTCCAACACAGCATAGTTTTTCTCTGCATCTTACCGAACTCCTGAAGGAAATTGTAAAATTTATTCAACCTTTCTCTTATTTTCTTTGGCTCTTACTTACTTAAGGACCGCTCCGCATCCTTCATTACTGGCATCAGTTTCAACAATCTTTGGCAAATTATCATCTGCAACATAGAGAATAGTTAGAGTTTTAACTATTGCTTTGATTTTTTGCATAGCTCTAGTGTGCTCATGGGTTTATGGAACTGGTTCTTTCTTCAATCTTTCATTCAAAATATTTCGATCTTTGGCACGATATTGGTAGAAATGGCTGACATAGTTGAGACTGCCCAAAAATATTTGCAGCTGGGTTTTGTCAAGGATTTTATCAGGAAATTTATCATCAAATTTGACATCATGTTGCTACAAAATTAAAGTTCCAATGGAGATGATATGCCCTAAAAACTTGACTTAGTTTGGAATAACTCAAGTTTCTTTTTTGATAATACCAAACCAACTTCTTTAATAACTTTCAATAAGACTGTCAGATGTTTGAAACGTTGTTCGACTGAGTCTAAAAACACAAGAATATCATCTATATATATAATCAGCCAATCAAAATATGGCTTGAGCACATTATCCATTACCCTTTGAAATTTGGAAGGAGCATTCTTAAGACCAAATGGCATGACATTCCATTCATAATGTCCTGCAGGAACACTAAAGGCTATTTTGAACTTATCTTCTTCTTTAATGGCTACTTGCCAAAATCAATATTTGAGATCAAACTTTCAGAATATTCTGGCCCCTACAATCCTATTCACTAGACTTGATTTGTGAGGGAATTGGTATGTGTCATCTGCAAGAACTTTATTTAGAGGCTTATAGTTCACAACAAGCCTTGGCACACCTCTTATTAATTTAGAATTTTTATTTACATAAAACCCATAGCAATTCCAAGGACTCTTAGAATGCCTGATAAGTCCTTTTGATAAAAGTCCTTTAATTTCTTCTTCACATAATTTATTAAAATGGGCATTCATGGGGATTTCTCTACTTTTGCAAGGTTTTCCCTCATATCATTCTTTATAGGGAAGCTGAATAAAATACTTAGTTGTTTTCCAAAAGGCAGTACAATTTTCAGAGCATACCTGGGTCTCAAATTGTTCTCTGAGATGTGAAAATTTTTGTTGGATATGTGGTAATCTCAACTGGTCTTTGATTCTTATAATTGCTTTCAGGTTTTTCAAATCTTGGATCTTTTTCTCCTTCTGTTGAATTGTCATGGAAATCTAGACCATTGTTGAAATTTGTGGAGAGGAGACAAAAGGAAGCACAACTTTAGTTGCTCGGATAGATTTTGCAGACCCTTGTCTGATCTTGATATTAGGCAGAGTGATGAAGAATGCAACTCTCCCTTCTAAAGTCCTTATTGAGCCATAAGGTTCGACAGTTGCAAGGAAAGGAGTACCAAGAATACATGCAATCAGAATCTCTGAGAGAAAGAACTTCATATCTAGACAATGTTGTTCAAAGAAAAATGTTGCTTTAGGGATTTCATATCCCAAGGAGATTTGAGTATTACCTACTCTAGTAATAGTATGAAAATTTTTCCTCCGATATTTGGCTGGAATAAGATCATTATACAACATATTTACATCTGCACCAGAATCAATCATAGCTTTGATCTTGAAAACTCTATCCTAATTTTTTAAGTGAATCGGCACCAAGGGTTTCTAGTGCTCAGTAGCCAAAACTTTCATAGAATTGAGGCCTTCAAGACTATTAGTATCAAATATACTAATGTTTATTTTTATATACTCATCCTCTGATCTTTCTTCTGAAGGAGAAGGTTTTACACCTTTCTTTATTTTCTGGATCTCATATCGAGCCCATAGATCGACCTTATAAGCATTTTCTTCCATAAACTGACTTTCAAGTCCTTGAACCTTGTGCTTCAGATCAGAAACTTCTCTTTTCAAATTATTTAATTCTTTACCTAAATCATTCAATGTGAGAGGCTGCAATATTTCATTCCTGTTATGCTTTATGAATGCTTTGGTATTTTTTCAAAAGAAGCATCAACAAATATAGGCTTCTTACCTAAAGATGTTTCATCATAAGATTTTTGTTTCATCTTCATCATAGTTTTCAGAAAGGAGTTAAGGAGGGATTCCTTCATTTCTCCTTCAGGTAATACTTGGATTTGGGTAAGCATTTGTGCATCTTCTCTTGTGTTGCTTGATGCCATGCAAACCTTTAGTTTAGGCATGTTCTTGTCGAGTTCTCCTTTTTCTTCTTCTATGCTTTCATCTATTTATGATTCTTCTGTAGTATCCAAATGATGGACTCTGAAAAGGGAAAAGGAATAGAAATTCCTAAACATAAGTGGAAAAGTATTGACCAACAATAATTAGAATCCACTTCTACCTTTCCCCCATTTAAGAGTATTCTTCTTGAAGAAGAAGAGAAACAATCTAAAGCTATCCCTCTAGTTTTGGCCATAGAAGAATCTCAAATGAGTAACACTGATAAAAGAATATAGGTTGTTTTAGAACAAATAAATTGGACAAATGTTGCTTTAAGAGGAATGGTTGCACATACATTTGTCACAAATGATTATGCCCGTAGGAGACATATTGACCAGCTGCAGGTCACTATGAATGAATTAGTCTCCTCAAATAATTCCCTTTCTCTAAATATTTCAAGAATTAAAACTGAAGTTACATTAACGACTTCTGAAGCCAAAAATCAAAGTGCAAAACTAGAATATTTACAAGACTCTTATTCTAGAATGACCCATAAACTGTCTGAACTTGATGAGAAAACGGAAGATATCAAGTACCAAGTCAGATGAATTCAAGCAGATATTCCTTCAAAAGAACAACCAAATAGGGATGAAAGCATAGAAGAAACAGAAAGAGAACTCGACAGGAACATGCCTAAACTGAAGTTTTGCATGGCATCAAGCAACACAAGAGAATATGCACAAATGCTTGCTCAAATCCAAGCATTACCTGAAGGAGAAATGAAGGCATCCCTCCTTGACTCCTTTCTGAAAACTATGATGAAGACGACAGAAAAATATCATGATGAAATGTCTTTAGGTAAGAAGCCTGTATTTGTTGATGCTTCTTTTGAAAAGAATACCAAATCATTCATAAAGCATAACAGGAATGAAAGATTGCAGCCTCTCACATTGAATGATTTAAGTAAAGAATTAAATAATTTGAAAAGAGAAGTTTCTCATATGAAGCATAAGGTTCAAGGACTTGAAAGTCGGTTTATGGAAGAAAATGCTTTATAAGGTCGATCTATGGGCTCGAGATGAGATCCAGAAAATCAAGAAAGGTGTAAAACATTCTCCTTCAGAAGAAAGATCAGAGGATGAGTATATAAAAAGAAAAATTAGTATATTTGATACTAATAGTTTTGAAGGCCTCAATTCTATGGAATTTTTCGCTATTGAGCACCAGAAACCCTTGGTGTTGATTCACTTAAAAATTCAGGATGGTGTTTTCAAGCTCAAAGCTATGATTAATTCTGGTGCAGATGTAAATATGTTGTATAAAGATCTTATTCGAGCCAACTATTGGAGGAAAACTTCTCATACTATTATTGGAGTAGTTAATACTCAAATCTCCTTGGGACATGAAATCCCCAAAGCAACATTGTGCTTTGAACAACATTGTCTAGATATGAAATTCTTTCTCTTAGATATTTCGGTTGCTTGTATTCTTGGTACTCATTTCCTTGTAGCTGTTGAACCTTATGGCTCAGCAAGTACTTCAGAAGGGAGAGTTGCAATCTTCATCACTCTACCTAATATCAAGATTAGAAAAGGGTCTACAAAAGCTATCCGAGCAACTAAAGTTTTGCTTCTGTTTGTCTCCTCTCCACAAATTTCAACAATGGTCCAGATTTCCATGACAATTCAACAGAAGGAGAAAAAGATCCAAGAGTTGAAAAACCTGAAAGCAGTTATAAGAATTGAAGACCAGTTGATATTACCACAGATCCAACAAAAAGTTTCACATCTCAGAGAACAATTTGAGACCCAGGTATGTTCTGAAAATCCTACTACCTTTTAGAAAATAGCTAATTATTTTATTCAACTTCCCTATAAATAAGGATATGAGGGAAAATCTTGCAAAAGAAAAGAAATCCCCATGAATTCCCATTTTCAAAAATTATGTGAAGAATATATTAAAGGACTTTTATCAAAAGGACTTATGAGGCATTCTAAGAGTCCTTGGAATTGCTATGGGTTTTATGTAAATAAACATTCGGAATTAATAAGATGTGTGCCAAGGCTTGTTGTTAACTATAAGCCTCTGAATAAAGTTATTGCAGATGACACATATCCAATCCCTTACAAATCAAGTCTAGTGAATAGGATTGCAGGGGCCAGAATATTCTCAAAGTTTGATCTCAAATCTGGATTTTGGCAGGTAGCCATTAAAGAAGGAGATAAGTTCAAAACAACCTTTAGTGTTCCTGAAGGACATTATGAATGGAATGTCATGCCATTTGGTCTCAAGAATGCTCCTTCCAAATTTTAGAGGGTAATGGATAATGTGCTCGAGCCATATTTTGATTGGCTGATTGTATATATAGATGATATTCTTGTGCTTTCAGACTCAGTTGAACAACATTTCAAACATATGACATTATTATTGAAAGTTGATAAAGAAGCTGGTTTGGTATTATCAAAAAGGAAACTTGAGTTATTCCAAACTAAGATAAAGTTTTTAGGGCATATAATCTCCAATGGAACTTTAATTTTGCAGCAACATGCTGTCGAATTTGCTGATAAATTTTTTGATAAAATCCTTGACAAAAACCCAGCTGCAAATATTTTTGGGCAATGCATTTCTACCAAGATTGTGCCAAAGATCGAAAGATTTTGAATGAAAGATTAAAGAAAGAACCAGTTCCCTAGACCCATGAGCACACCAGAGCTGTGCAAAAAATACAAGCAAGAGTTAAAACTCTACCTATTCTCTATGTTGCAGATGATAATTTACCAAATATTATTGAAATTGATGCTAGTAATTAAGGATGGGGAGCAGTCCTTAAGCAAGTAAGAGCCAAATAAAATAAGAGAAAGGTGGAAGAAATTTTACAGTTTGCTTAAGGAGTTTGGCAAGATGCAGAGAAAAACTATGCTGCTTTGGACAAAGAAATCAAGGCTGCACTAAATACTGTGCAAAAATTTGAAAATTTTTTTATCAACAAAAAGTTTGTTTTAAGAACAGATGCTGCTGCCATGAACAAAGTTTTGAACAAAGAAGTTAAAAAAGCCAGTGATGCTAGGTTCGCAAGATGGCAAGCTTTATTTTCAAAATTTGAATTTGATATCGAACATATTAAAGGTTCTGAGAATTGTTTTCTTGATTTTTTGAGCAGAGAAAATATCTTACAGATTGCAAAAAAGCAGGTATCAAGCAAGCCTACCTCCTGTTTAATCATAGCCAGTGAATGGAAAAATAATCAGGAAGAAACCAGAGAAATTCCAGAAAGCATGAGCTGGAATGAATACAAACAACAATGGCGACCAACCTGGCAACTACAAAGTACTCAAGTAATTGATAGGAACCTGCAGCCATGTTCTCTACTCCCAAGGCTTGTACTAGAGATTCGACAGAGACCCACTTCCACAAGTGCTATTCCAAGTTTAATGTATGATAGAGCACTTAGAAAAGCTATGGATGCATCACAAGCACTGATATATAACTTTCATGATGTCAAATCTATTTGGCAAAAATTTTCTATCACCCCTGCAATAGAAAATCAGTACTACTTCCTAAATCGTCCACGAAATCTTGGATGGTGGCCAACAGGACAAACAGACTGAATCTTTCCTGACACTCCTTACAACTATTCAGAATACAAATAGATGTGGTGGGACTTTTTATGCAAAGACGACTCTGACAAGACGTACGTCTCCCTTATCAAATTTGGATTTGTCCGAACAGAGTCTGCAGTTTGATATCCCCAATTGGTTCTTCAATTGGTGGAAACAATTTGGCATCAACTGAAGCACAGTGGACCCATATATAATTGAAAATGAATATGAAGGACATGGTGTTGGACTCAATAAGATAAGAGATCTGCAAGAATCCGAAGTCATGGATGAAAAACAAGTGTTTGGTTTATTTTTTAGTAGCCATCATCAATGGTTAGTACGTATGAAGATTAAAGTGCAGAATCTACAAGGACACCCTATTATTATCCGCCATATATACTCCAAAATGTGGGACACATTGTATTATGATAACTAGTATGGTTCAATGTACTCTGATTAATGTCTTTCAGGCCGACTATGGAGTCTGATAGTTTTCCGTGGGATTATACAAAAATATCCACTTTGTAACCTTTAGTATTTTCAATAATTTTTTCATGGGATTTGATTCTATAAACTCTCCACTTTGTTCATAAGATTTCTGGATGAATCACTGTAACTCAGAGGAATTCTCCCACTTTTGGTGCGGTTTGACCCACATTACAAAGAATCTACGAAAAAGCCAGTAGTAGCTTTATTCCTATCAAGGACATACATGTCCCGACATTTTTGAAAAGTAGGATTCCACTTGTCTCTGAAATTTCCTATAAATAAGGGGTGAAGCAAGTCATTTGGATCATCGGAGTTTGGAGGTTAGAGCTCTGGAAGTAAGTTAGAGTTTGAGTATGGGAAATGATCAGAAGATAGCTTTGGCATCTTTGAGTTCCCAAGTCTGTCTGAGTGTGGGAAATGAGTAGAAGGTAGCTTCGGCAGCTTTGATTTCCCAAGTTTTTTTAAAGTGTCTGTATGATCTATCCTATGTAATCATTGTGTAATCTGCTATCAGGCGTTCTTAATAAAATAAATCATTTTCTTTCTCTTGGCTCTCTTTTATATGAGATTCATCCGAAGTTCATCTAAAGTTCTTTTAGGATCTGAATAGCATAGGAGGTATGAAATCCCGTAAGGCAGGAGGCCACAAAAGGGAATAGACAAGTGTCGATCCATTTGAGGAGACTAAGAGTTCTTGTAGGAGTTTGTGTAAGAAGCAGTAAAAGTCGAGAAGTTGTCAAGCTTCGTCTTCATCGAAGGAAGCCACTGGCGAAGGGATATCAAAAGAAATGGACGGTCATAGTTCCCACTAGATCAGCAGCCCTATCAATTTTATCAAAATACCAAAATGCTGATTGGCATTAAATTCTTTTAACAAAAATGGGTAGATGCATATCATTAAAGTAAAAAAATACATGGATCATTTTTGAAGTGGTTGAGATCAAACCACCCTATCATTTAAAGGGAAGGATCCATATAGACAATTATATTTGTGCACACCATGGACTTACATAGAGTCTCTTGTATTCTTTTCTTGTTAAAGCTACAAACCCTCATCGTGGTTAAAGAATGTAATCTCTCGGTGAATGCAAATTAATACCAAAGTGTTACTTAGTAATAGGTTAGTCACTTATGATCAAACTCTTAATGTAACTAAATATTTAATGTATTTTTTAATTTTGTTTTGAATGAGGAAGACGGAAGGATACTTCGTGGAATATATTTTTATTCTTTACTTCTTGTCTCTATGATATTTTTCCATGGTATTAGAGTAGGATAATATTGCATGTAGAAATTCATTATAAGCCTTTTCAGAGATAGGGAATCAAGAGAGCACGCATCAAGCCTCAACAAGAGAGAAAGCATCAAACCGTTTTGAACAAAGGAGAGAAAGAAAGAAGTACCAAAGACCCGATAAATAAATTTTGTGCGACAATTAAAGGCTTAATTCATGGCACACAATCCTTAAAAGATTCCCTTATGGTATACATGGGATAAATGGGCTAATTTACTCCCTCAATCATGGTAGAGACCTTAAGACCCATCCCAAGAGCCAAGATCATCCTAATGGCATGCATATCTCCAATTCGATAACAATAATCCTCTACGCAGGTCATGGATGTTGTTTTTACGCCTCAATCGAGAATTTGAGCTATAGAAGCTTACATCAGATCCTAAGGCATTAGGCTCCTCATCCAAACTTTGTATAGTCCTTGAATAACATCCCTATTTCTCAGAACCTTCAAATGAAACCCATATCCCGATTCATACTCCAAATTTCCCATAGAGGTCTTGTTTGGTGGTTTGAGGCCTTGTTGATGGCATGTAATATTTTTCGGTTATTAATTTAAGGATCAAGGCATGTGTTTCCTCCATTAAACATGACATAGCCCCCATGACCCATCCATGGTGCTTGAAACTTCTAAATGACATCTATGCCTCGAAATGCAGGCCAAATATATTTTAGATATTGTTAAAGAAATGTAACTTTGGAAGATATTATATTTTATATTATTGTTATTTCCACTTCTAGAGATTTTGTTCCTTCGACTAGGGATGTTATTGTTGTATTTGGTCATGTAAAGTCTTGAGGTAAAACCTTTGTTGTAATTCAGGTTAGTAGTACCCACAAACGTATTATTAAAATGTATTTTTGAGTCCCCCAAGGCAAGTAAGCCCTGGTAATGAGGAGAATTTGGCCTTTTTGGGTTACTCAGATTCTTAGTTGATGTGTATAAATAGGCTAGGAACCTCCCTCATTTGGATATTCTAAGAACTCAAGGAAGTTCACTAGAGAGAGGGGAAACAATCCATCTAAGGAGAAGGAAGCAATCTAGTCTTATTTCGAGGGTCTTACATTGTACTTGTTGAAGTCTATATAGAGGAAGTTTTTCTAGGTTTTCTCCCCCGTGAGGGTTTCCCGAAACAAATTTTTGTGTTCTCTTTTCTGATGTGCTTTTTTCTTTGAGTGATCCTTTTTTTGGCATAACAAATTTCAAAGAAATATTAACATGGTATCAGATCCAACCTGAAAGAAGACATTGAGCAGAAGATTTTTCCACGGTTCAACAAGCTAGTGTTCACTATTACGAACACCTTCCTCCATAGATTGACCAGAAAAGAAGGAATATTCAACTTTCCCTAGGAGGGAGCATATTTCTATTGAAATAGATTTCAATTTTGTGGACTTTCAATTTTTGACCTACCATTACTCTTAGAAGAAACTAGGGAATCATATTTTTCAAGTTTTTGTCCACGGATTTGGGAAAATAAAATAAAGTCTGGCTCGCCTTGGGGGGCGCATATTTTCCTCCCATTAGGCTTGCAAGTTACCATAGTTGAAAAATTAGGGTTTTCATGTCAAACCCCATGTCAACTTGAAGAAGATTCTAGAAGCAATCCTCAATTGGTAAGTTCTTCCTCCTTTATTTCCATTTAAGGTTCTCATTCATTAAATATGAAAAACAATACCAAGTTTGATGAAAAACTTGAAGGAGCAGAAAATTTTAGAGCATGGAAATACATAATCATGCTCATCTTTGAGGAACGTGACGTAGAAGGCTACATCAAAGATGAGGTCAAGGAACCAAAGGGAGATGAAGCAAAGGCCAAGCACAAGAAGTATATGATCAAATCCAATAGTATCATAGCTGATTCCATTAAGGATCATTTGATCCCTCAAGTGTATCCAAAGAATACTCCAAAGGAAATGTGTGATGCACTAACCAATATGTTTGAAGGAAATAACATTAATAGAAGAATGAAATGGAGAAACCAACTCAAGGGTGTAAATATCCGAAAGGAAGAAACATGCAGTCATACTTCTCAAGAGTATCTCATATTAAAGAATAGGTATAATCTATTCGTGACATGGTAGAAGAAGCGAACATTGTGATGACCACCCTAAATAGTCTTCTAAGAGAATGGGATTTCTTCATTACATGAATATGTTCTAGAAGAAATCTAACCAAGTTCAACAAAATATCGGAAGAGTGTGTACAAGAAGAAGGAAGGATAGAAAATAGAGAATACAAAATAAATGATAATGGATTATCAAGCTCTACTTCTCATACAAAGAGTGGAAGAAACAAAAGGAAGGATCGAGGATCACCTCCTAAGAGATCACAAGACTTCAAAAGAGGTAATAAGTTTAAAAAGGATTACTCATATTATGAATGTTATACATGTCATAAGTTAGGACATATCTCTAGACATTATCCACTTAATAAAGATAAGTTCAATAAGAAGAACCAAAAGTTCCATGCCCACGCAGTCGAAGAGAATGAATCAAATGAAGAGAAGGCTAGAGAGAATGAAGACCCTAATGTAGAATATTTCTTAATTTCAACCCTCACACAATCAATATCTCATGGAAATGACACTTGGCTCATAGATAGTGGTGATTCCAAACATATGATAGGTCACACAGACTCTCTCACATTTCTTACTCAGAAATGCTATCCAAACAAGGTGCAAATTGGAGATGATTATCAATATCCCATAAAATAAATGGGAGAATCCTCTTACAAGCTAAAATCTAGTGGTCAATGAATATGAAAGAAGTCTTATATGTTCTTATTTTAAAGAAGAATATTCTTTCTATATCAGCTTTAGATAAGAAATGATTCATATTTTCCTTTGTAGATGTTTAAGTTCTTATGTGGCCAAAAAGAAGGACAATAAATGATGTAGTTGTAATAGGTGTTGAAGAACGAGAAATCTACAAATTAAAAAGGCACACAGATTCAACTCTCACATCCATCACCATTATTCCATGTGAACTATGTAATAGAATAATTTCTCATGTGAACTAAAAAGCATTACCAATTGTGAGCAGGGTAGTAACAGGTCTATCAGAAATCTAGATCAATCATGAAGGGGTATGCAAATAATGTACTTAAGGAAAGAATATCAAGAATCCATTTCCAAGTACTAATAGTAGAGAAAAAGAGATCTTGGATATTGTCCACCCATATGTGTGCGAACCAATGTCAACCACTTCCTTAAGCGTGTATGTCTATTATGTATCTTTTATTGATTACTACTCTCGTAAGACTTGTATATATTTCTTGAAAGGAAAATATGAACTACTTGAAAAGTTCAAGTCTCTTGAGGAGAATCTCTTTGAAAAGAATATCAAGACCTTGAGATCAGATAACAGAGGAGAATTTACTTTAAATGAATTCAAATACTTTTGTAAAGAAGTTGGGATTAAGAGGGATATTACTAGACCGTATAATCCTCAACAGAATGGAGTGGCAGAAAGGAAGAATAGTTCTATCATGGAAGCAGTCAAAGCCATGATCCATGATCAAGATCTACCCTTGCATTTATGGGTTGAAGCAGCAAGGACCACAATCTATGTGCAGAATAGAATATCCCATAGTGATTTTGGAAACAAAACTCCATAAGAGATGTTTACCTATGAGAAGACCAAAGTCAGCGACCTAAAGATATTTGGTTTTCTTGTTTACTTACATTTTCCCAAGGAGAAAAGATCAAGTTGGACCCTTAAGGAAAGAAAGGAGTATTTGTTGGATATAGTGACCAGTCAAAAGATTATGGAATCTATATTCTAGGTTTCCGTCAAATTGAGATGAGAAGAAATGTCACATTTGGTGAACATGTAGATTTTAGTAAATTCAGAAAGGAATATGCAGATAAATATAATGAAGAAGAACAAGAAGCTCCCAAAATTGCAGAAGTTAGTAGACCACCAGTTAGAGATGTTGAAGAAGAATCTATACCATAAGATATGGTAGAACCTCAAGGAGCCATGGAGACACCCTATGAGATTATTTCAACAAAGAGAATACTATCTTAGGATCATTATATAATTCAAGAAGAAAATTATATGGTGCACAAAAAGGAAGAAAGAGACCAAGACTCTACTCCAACTATGCAGCATTGATGTGCAACCTTGTTGATGAAGAACCCACATTTTTTGAAGAAGCTTCAAAGAAGAAAGAATGGATGGATTCCATGATCAAAGAATACCAATTTATCTTAAAGAATAATGTTTGGGAAGTGTTGCCAAGAGAAAAGTATAAATTGGTGGTATCTTCAAAATGATTTTCAAGACAAAGCACTCAACAAATGGCAGTATTGAAAAGTTCAAATAAATATTTTTGTTAAAGTAATTTATATGATTTTATATGACTTGTGAAAGATGATGATGTTTTATAATAATAATAATTATTATTATTATTATTTTGACTTAATTGTTTGACAAATTACCTTAATTTAGTTGTACTCATATTTTAATGTCTATTGAAAGTTAAAGTTGATTAATGGGATTGTTATAAATATAATGTGTAAAGATAAAAGAGAGGACAAAAAAACATCTTCAGAAGAATACATTTATGCTGAACCATCCAAATGTCACTTTAAATATATATGCCAAAGATAGTGTTGTAGCACATGGTGACAATCCCATTTCCAATAGTGGTATTGGTGATAGGATTGATGAATGATTGATCACGTTGTTAAGCTTTACTTTCCCTCAACAAATACTTCTAATATGACGGTTTCATGATTAAATTTTTCTATTGAATTTTGGATATAGGCTCAAAAGGTACTTTTGTGTTAGCAAGTATACGTGAACTTTTACTATGTTTCCATACCTTGGATTTGAGTGTTGCTACACAAATTAACACTTGCATGCCTTCCTTTCATGTCAAAATATCATACTTTCCAATAGTGGAGTGCATCCAAAAATGCTTGTTTCTATTATTCTAGAAGGGATTCTTATAGTTGGGATTTCATTTCCTTGTCTTACAAAGCTTGTAGCTGATTTCTTTAAGGTATAAGGCCAATTCTAGTCGAATTCAATTTTAGTTATCTTTTTCAACAATTTTACCCTCCAAATTCAACTTATTACACTTTCATATTATTACACCTTCTTAAGACAAGTGCACTTGCTAATCTAAATTCTTCACCAATAATTGTGCTACTATAGAGCTAAAATAACATTTTTGTTGAAATGATGGATGTCCATGCCACACGATGAACATAGCCAAAGCTACTTAATCAATGAAGATTATAATTCAAACGGCTGCATCATTGACAATTCTCATAAAATAATAATAAAATATTATTTTATAATTTCCTAAATATTACAAAACTATTATTTTATAATTTTTCTAACTAATACAAATTGTTAAATAATATACATTAAAAGATATTATTTTATAATTTTCTAACTCATACGAAGTCAGTATCATTTCTTCCCCTTTGAAAGGCTCCATCATGGACAATTCTCATAAAATAATAATAAAATATTAGTTTATAATTTCCTAAAGAGTAGAAAATTATATTTTATAATTTTTCTAACTAGTACAAATTTTCAAATAATATAAAGTCAAAGTTATTATTTTATAAATTTGTATCTCATACAAAGTCAAAAGGGATTTGAATCAGGATAGATTTCAATAATCAATCATTCATAAAAGTAACTCCAATTTACAAAATTTACTTGATCATTCATAGATTTCAATAATCAATCATAGATTTCAATAATTAATCATTCATAAAAGTATAATAATCAATCATTCATAAAAGGTTACAATTTACTTGATGGAAAATTGGTCATCATACATTTACAAAATTTCATGTTAAGATTTTTATTTTAACCCATAAATACAAGGCAAAAAGTAACTCCATTTATATTTATATTTACTTTTACAATGAAATTTCCTTAGGTACTGTGTATTCCGTCCTGATTCGAACCCGATAGCATTCAGAAGATGGACATTCAAAGACCGCATCACTTTTATAATAGCATTGGGCAGCAACAGAAAAGCAAATGGGTGGTAAAAATAGCATGCCAGAGAAACTCCCACATGTTCTCTCTTCTTTTTATCTCCTCCCTCAGATCATAAACTCAGGCGATGGGGCGGTAATTTCCAATTTGGGTTTTGCAATCTCATCAACAACAACAACGTTAAAGGCTGGTATCTAGGTATCTAGAATGCCATTTAAAGGCTGGTATTTAGGTATCTGGTATGCCAATGCTTCACAACAGAAAATCGTTTCGGTGGCCAACATGGAGTGGACCACTATCCAATGGTAAACGTGTGTGTTTTTCCAAGGTGACAAACATCCAAGTTTTCAAATCTTGGGAAGACTTCTAAGAATTTTTTCAACCACCCTTTTGTCTTTTATGACTTTTCCATGAGATTTCAGTTGGTTTATCAAACCAACAACTCTAGTGTAAAATGAGTCTACAGTCTCTGAATCTTTCATGGACAGAGATTCAAAATATCTTCTCAGAATATGCAACTTGTAATTCTTTACCTTGCCCAAGCCTTGATAGGAGGTCTCGAATGTATCCCATGCTTTCTTAGCATTAACTGCTGCTACTCTTGGGAGTATGATTTCATGCATGGCTTGATGTATGTAGAACACAGCCTTTCCATCTTTCTTCCTCTGTTCCCTCGGGACATCTTTCTCAGCTTGTGTGAAATTGTTATATGTTGTCATGTCTATTGGTTCTGCATAACCATGTTGGACTATCTCCCAGACATCTTGACCTCTGAACAAAGGCTTCATTGTTAGAGACTAATATTCATAATTATTTCTTGTCAAAATTCGTGTTTGCAATGAACCAGAAGTGGAAGCCATTTTTATTTTTTAACTTTTCCTTAGAAAATTACTTTTGAAATTTTTAAGAGAATATTTCTTTCCTAAACCTTGCTCTGATACCAGTTAGCCAAAACAGAGCTGACTAAACTTGACTTTACAGCTCAGTTATTAAAAATTTCATGCCCACCTCTTTTTCTTTTTCTTGTTGGGTAAAACTTGTCTAAATCCTGACTAGACAAGTTTATCAAATTTGGTTGTGCTTTTAGACTCGACTAATTTACCTCGACAAGCTCTTAGTTGTCGGTTCTACGAACAGTTACTTGTCGGTTCTATCGATAGCTTTTACTTTGACCACTAGTCGGTTTGACCACTTCGACCACTACTCGGCTTAATCACTTCGACCACTAGTCAGTTTACTCAACTGACCTTATCGTTTCACTTACATTGGTTTGAACTTTCATTTTAGTTGAAATTTACAAATAATATTTCTTAGTCTAAAAGACTAAAGAAATTACAAATGTTTTTCACTTGTGTGTAAGATGAAGTAAAAAGCGACACATTAACAATTCTAGAGAACTTATAAAAACATATACCCAAATATTTAGGAAGACTTGAGTCGACCACTTAAACTTTCACTAGATGAGAAATTTAAGGATTCTTGTTCTTTCACTCAACTGAAATCGTAAACAACATTTACACAAGTAAATCTCGAGGAAATGTGAGGCTAAATAAACATGCATTCAACCATAAAATATTTCATATAAATAACTTGTGCGGAAATAACAAAGGTATTACAAACTTGTCGATCCAAACTTGTTGGCTCATCGAATGATCCTTCTACAGAGCTTCGGCTCTTTGAAAAAATCTCACACACACAAGCTTGAGATTCAACTTCACTCTATGCTCATATTTCTCTCTTTCTATTGTGTCTTGTGTCTATTTTCTAACTTGATTTACAATCTTCTTCTTCGATTTATAGGAAACCTGAAAATTGCTTCTATGTGAATCTACAAACTTGCCATTAACGGATGTAATAACTATATACCTACAAACTTAGCTTCAGAAATTAATTCAACTGGTTTAGATTGGCGAATCATGGGCTCTTCCCTCTTCTCAGACTGATCGACAAGATCTGGACTGATACAGACTCTGACAGAGTCGGCTGAGATCAGATACAGATCTGTGAGTAATTAATATTTCCAATACTCCCCCTTAATTATGAGTATTGGGGATTTTTAAAACAAAATTTTACAAAATATTTCAGAGCTTAGACTTGCTCTGTGCATGATATAGTTCACTACAAAAAACTTGTCATTCCAATATAACTACACAGATACTCAAATGTGTCATTCACCAATGGTTTTGTAAAGATGTTTGCAAGTTGATCTTCAAACCTGCAAAATTCCAAACAAATTTCTTTGTTGTTCACCAACTCTCTTATGAAATGAAACCTTATGTCGATGTGCTTGGCTCTCTTGTGGAACACATGATTCGTGGATAATTCTATGGCTGATTTTTTGTCGTTGAAGATGGTTTTTGGTTCTTGATGGTTTTGAGACAATTCTTTTAACACTCTCCTTAGCCAGATAGCTTGACATGCAACACTTGTTGCTGCAACATACTCTACTTCTACTGAAGACATAGCTACTATGGATTATTTCTTTGAATCCCATGAAATAAAACTTGTACCAAAATGAAATGTGTACCCATATGTGCTCTTCTTGTCATCTATGTTGCCTCCATTGTCACTGTCAGTGTATCTAATGATTTTAAAATTTTATGAAGTTGAATACATAATGCCAAGGTCTTTTGTGCCACTTGTATACCTCAGAATTATTTTACCTGCTTGCCAATGTGAGTATTTTGGTGACTCCATGAATCTTGAGATCATAATTACTCCATACATTATGTTTGGTCTTCTCATTGTCAAATACATAAGGCTGCCAACAAGCCTTTTAAACAAAATAGGATCTACAGTTGATCCTTCATCATCATTGCTCAATTTTAAACCTATTATTACTTGTGTTGGGGTTTTCTTGCAACTAGACATGTTAAATATTTTTAAAACTTCACTTGCATACTTTGACTGTGATATAAAAATACCACTTTAAGATTGTTGAACTTCAATGCCCAGAAAAAATTTCATAAGCCCGAGATTAGTCATTTCAAATTCACTTTCCATGACTGCTTTAAAATATGCTATGCCAAAGTCACCAATAAATATTAAATCAACTGCATACGGGTAGACAATTAACATCTTACCTTGCTCATTCACTTTGGTGTACAATGTCAGTTCACTTTCACTTCTGTAGAAACCATTTTCAGTGAGATAGGAATCAATCCGACTGTAGCAAGCTCTAGGAGCTTGCTTCAAACCATAAAGTTCCTTTTTCAGCCTGCACACTTTATGCTCTTGACCTATAACTTCGTATCCTTGTGGATGTTCCACATATACTTCCTCTTTTAGATAGCCATTCAAAAACGCCGACTTGACATTCATTTGATAAACATACCATTTGTTTTGTGCAGCAATGGCCAAGACTGTTCTGACTATATCCATGCATGCAACAGGTGCAAACGTTTCATTGAAGTCTATATCGAGCTATTGTGTGAACCCTCTTTCTACCATTCTTGCTTTGTGCTTTTGCACATTTCCATCAGCATCTTGCTTGGTCTTGTAAATCCATTTGACGCTAATTACATCTTTGTCTTTTGGTACATCAACCAGTTCCCATGTCTGTTTTTTCTCAATGCATTCTATTTCTTCATCCATGGCTTGTGCCCATACTTATTCTTCAACAAATTCTTTGAATGTTAGTGGATCATATATAGGAGAAAATAATGAAAAGAGAGAGAATGAATTTGGTGTACCATCTTCATATATCTCATGCGAACTTCTTGTCTTCACTGGTTCTGTCGATGTCGATCTTGACGAAATGCTTGATGGATTCTGTTGTCCTCTTGGTGTGCTTGTCCATGTAGCTTGAGCTTCTACTAGTGTCAATGGTACTTGTCCTAAACCATGTCGTGGTGTCATGGGAGTTGACGACGCTGCAACTGTTTGACTTACATGTTGTGTTTGAACCACTTCCTCTACCATGTCATCATTATCGACATTTGACACAATCTTGACATTTGTGTCGAAAATTCCATCCCGTGATTCATTCTCAAAAAATTGAAGATATCGACTCATTATCACTTTCCTTGTGAGAGGATCATACAACTTGTATGCTTTTGTATCTTCATAATAGCCAACAAAAATACATTTCTATCCCTTCTTGTCTAACTTCTTACTCATCTCATTTGGAACATGAGCATATGCAACACAACCAAAAAATTTTGAATGAGAAACACTATGATTCATACCTATCCATGCTTCTTGAGGAACTTTGTTCTTCACACTCTTTATCGAACATAAGATGATAATGTAAATAGAAGTTACGACTGCTTCGAACCCCAATATTCATTTGGAAAATGCTTGGATGCCAACATGTTGCACACCATCTCCATGATGGTTCTGGTCTTTCTTTTCGCAATACCATTATGCTGAGGTGTATACCATGCAGGGAATTGCTTCTGTATGCCATGGGTCTTGCAAAAATTTAGAAATTAATGGTAAACATATTCACCTCCTCTGTCAGTCCTTAATCTCTTGATGCAGTGTCCACTCTGGTTCTCCACGATATCCTTGAACTACTGAAAATAACTAAATGCATCATATTTATGTTTCAGAAAATATACCCATGTTTTTCTTGATTAGTTATCAATAAGAGTTAGAAAATAATTGCAGCCACCAATGGATGATGTCTGGATTGGACAAGAAATATCAGAGTGCACAATTTCAAGTGGTGTGCATGCTCTATAAGACTTTTCGACTGGAAAAGTCTCTCTATGCTTCTTGCCAAAAATGTAGCCTTCACAAACCCTTTCTAGTCTATCGATCAATGGTAATCCTTTCACCATATTATTTGTGTGCGGTAGCTTTATCCCACCAAAATTCAGATGCCCAAATATAAAATGCCACAACCAGGCTTCATCCTAAACTTCTGTATGAAATGCAAACTACAAATTAGCACTACCATTTTCTTTCTTGTCGAGGTACTCGGCTACTTCTTTACTTTATTCCTTGAACACAACTCCTATATTTGTCTTCCCTTTCATGTCGGGAACTATCCTCAATGAAAACAAGTGATTACTTGTCATTGGCACTTTTTCTATCACCTGGTCGCTTGGATGCTTGTCTTTAATCACACAGTGACCATCTTCTACATAGACTCTATAGCCTTTTTGTATCAGTTGTCCAATGCTTAAACAATTATGTTTCAGACCTTCAACATGATAGACATAAGGGATATACTTGCTCTCCCCATGTTTGGTTAGAATGCTCACAGTGCCATTTTCCGAAACAGTAACTTGGACATTTCCAATTGTAACATTATTTTGAACTGAATTGTCTAGAATGGAAAACAAATTTAAATTACTAGTCATGTGATTGCTACATCCTGAATCTAAGTACCATATGTCATGTAGAATTTCTTGAACAACATTGCATTCAATTGGAGATGTAGATGCCATTAACATTACACCTATCAGAGTGATGGTGCTAGTTGACTGATTTGTGATTTTCCTTCCTTGGTCATATTGTTTCTTCTTGCATTCATATGCATAATGACCAAATTTCTTACAATAATGAGGTTGTATTTTTTATTTATCAAACCTCTAGCCACTTGGATAACTTGGATTCTAATTCTCTCCTCTACCAGCAACATTTGTAGGACTTCTTCTTCGTCCTCGTCTAGAACAATTTCTTCCTTTTCCTCTGAAGTTGTTTCTCCCCCTGCCTCTACCATGGCTTATGGATGACTGTGCTATGAATCCACCTCCCAATGATGTTTGTGTTTTGCTAAGTCTATTTTCATGATTGATGAGTGAGGCTTATAGCTCATCAATGGTAAACATCAGCATGTCTATGTGTTCTTCCAAGGTCACAACCAACTTTTTGAATCTTGGGGGAAGACTTATGAGAATTTTTTCAACCACCCTTTGGTCTTCTATGTATTCTCCATGATATTTTCATTGGTTTATCAAACCAACAACACCGGTGTATAATGATTCTAGATTCTCTGAATCTTTCATGGACAGAGATTCAAAATATCTTCTCAGAATATGCAACTTGGAAGTCGTTACCTTGCCCAAGCCTTGATGGCCAGTCTGCAATGTATCCCATGCTTGCTTAGAGTTAACTTCTGTTGCTACTCTTGGGAGTATTCTTTCATGCATGGCTTGACGTATGTAGAATAAAGCCTTTCCATATTTCTTCCTTTGTTCCCTTAGGACATATTTCTCAGCTTGTGCGAGATTGTTATATGTTGTCATGTCTATTGGTTCTGTATAACCATGTTGGACTATCTCCCAGAAATCTTGACCTCTAAACAAATCCTTCATTGTTAGAGACAAATATTCATAATTATTTCCTATAAAAACTGAAGTTTGCAATGAACCAGAAGTGGAAGCCATTTTTAATTTTTAACTTTTCCTTAGAAAATTAATTTTCCACTTTTTAAGAGAATATTTCTTTCCTAAACCTTGCTCTAATACCAGTTAGCCAGAACCGAGTTGACTAAACTTGAGTTTACCTCTCAGTTATTAAAATTTTCACGCCAGCCTCTTTTTCTTTTTCTTTTCGGGTGAAACTTGTCTAACTCTTGACTAGAGAAGTTTATCAAATTTGGTCGGCCTTTTAGACTCGACTAATTTACCTCGACAAGTTCTTACTTGTCAGTTCTACCAACGAGATTTACTTCAACCACCAGTCGTCTTGACCTCTTCCATGGGGACTTCACTTAGTGAACCTCTCACATAGCATGTGTGATCATCGGATATTAAAGAATACCCTTAATTTCCAGAGATATTGACCCAAAATATTTTTGTTGAAACCCCCTCCCAATACTTAAAACCTCCTCCCTAGCCCTTTTTATACCTCAATCCTTATAAACAACCCTACCCACCCCCACCTTAAACCCCTCATCCCCCCTAATACATGCAATATATTGGTTCAATTTTTGATAATTTTAAAACCCATAATATGAACTAACGTGATAGGATATTGGTCAAAAAGTGAAGCCCCGGTGACCTCTTCGACCACTAGTCGCCTTGACCACTTTGACCACTAGTCAACTTGATCACTTAGACCACTAGTTGGTTTACTCAACTGACTTTGTCGGTTCACTTACTGTATTAGAGGAAATTTGGGGTCTAAAATTGGCCTTATAAAAAACTATGCCATGGATGAGCTGGATTGAGTTGAATTTTTAAACCAATAGAATTTCAATATCTTTGGTCAACCATAATGCTTATGTGTTATATTTTTATTTGACAATAGCTAACTCCATATCAACCTCACCTTGGTTAAGTTCTTGAAAAGATCACCCCGAAATAAGATAAATAAACTTTAACTAATAAATATAGAATATTTTATTTGATCACTACTTCCAACTCCTCTAAAACATAACCTTCTCATTAATTAAAATTGTAGTGGAAGCATTTTGAAATACTAAAAACATTTATTAATCAATTTTTTAAAAAGAAAAATAAATAATATTTAATTTTAAATAGACTTATCTTGAAATACTAAATAAATGATATTTAGTATTTTTAATATTATTAAATAATATTTGAAAAATAAACATATTTAATTATTACATCCAAAAATAAATAAAACATTTAAATACCAACAAAATAAAAAATAAAAACTATTTTTAAGGTTACTAAAATATAATAAAATGTTATTTTACTT
>LPNX010541236.1:92383-116605 GCA_001517045.1 Pseudotsuga menziesii
AATATTAGTTCTTTTTTCATTTTTTAAACCAAATAATATTTTTTATTTATTTTATATTTTATATTAATACTTGGTTTACTTTAAAATCTAGTTTTTGTGTTCAAAAAATTTGTCTAGAAAAAAAAACAATATGGGAGAGATGGTGTAATGTTCCTACCTAACAAAATAATAATAAATAACAAGAATTATCCGCCAAAAAATGTTGGCACTGCACATGGTTTTAAAATGATTTGCAAGGCCTTCTAAACAACCCATGGTTTTATTGTACATAGTTTAGGAGGGCCTTGCACATGGTTTTTATTAAACCATGTGCAAGGCCTCCTAAATAACCCATGGTTTTATTGTACATGGTTTATGAGGACCTTGCAAATGGTTTTAAGACCATGTGCAAGGCCTCCTAAACAGCCCATGGTTGTAGGAGGGCCTTGCATATGGTTTTAAACCCATGTATGGGGAAATGTTGTAATGTTCGTTTCTAACAAAATAAAAAATAATAAAAAATATTATATGTTAGCCATAAATACTATTAAATATTAATAATAAAAATATTATATGTAGACCTTAAATAAAAAGATTTGTCTTTTGGTTTGAATCAAATCAATGGATACCTAAGAAGAGGTTTGCACCTCGAGAGATTTGATCCATCTCTACGCTTGATAGAGCCTAGGATTTGGATCTACGCTGGTTATAATTGTGGTAAGTTAGGAGGTTATAAAAGTTTGTATTGTAACAAATATTATGAAACTCAAATATAAAAATGGTGTTAGCAAGGCACTCTAAGAGAAAGTGATTTTCATCCTCAACTCTCTTAGACTTGGAGATTACAAACCTTTTTCCACCCATTGAGTTTTAGGAATAAACCAACCTAGACCAACCCTCTGTTTTGCTATGGGGTCCATTAGAGTTCGTTCTAATCTTGGCTATGTTCATGAGAGTTCTTTCTAAGCTTGGCTATATAATTTTCTTCCGTGAGCTAGTTACTACTTCGAGATACTTTCGATCTTCAAAATTAGGATTTATGACCTCCTTATAGTATGCTAATTTTTTCTTAAACGCTAAATTTTCCTCATATTAAAATTTCTTTTTAAACTTAGAAGTAATAATATTTTTGACATTATCACTGTTTTGCAAAATGTAGTTTTCAACAATGCTCAATAATTTAACCAAGCCATAGTATCTTTACATCAACACTACTTAAACATAATTAGTTTTGACTTAAGTTATTCCATTAATTACTTTACATTTTTAATATAAAATATTAAAAAGCATTTACTGAATTTTTTCAAATAAAAAAACTATTAAAATAACAACCATTTTAATGTTGGGTGCAATGACTTTGTTTTAAGATTTAGCTTTCATGTTTTGCACTAGTTATTTTCAATAAAATATCAACATTTGAATAAATATGTTTTTAAAATTAACTAAACATTTTATTTACAATGGTTGATAAAATCTTTTAGCAAAAATGGAGTTCAAGGTAATTTAGGAAAATGTCACACAATGGAGTTCAAGGTAATTTAGAAAAATGTTACACAATGGAGTTCAATGAATATGGAATACTGATCAACGAAAATGCAAAATGTGTCCTTCCTTGCAGCGAGTCAATGTAAAATTTATGTTGAAAATAAATATTTGGTGTTCAATGTAAATTCATTCGAGATAGAAAGAAACATGGAAACTTTATTTTCAAAAGCAATTTCATGCTTATCAGATTTACAAAGACATTTATGAGTTGTTGCATATTAAAATTAAATGTAAATTGGTCATTGTAAAGTTGAAGAAAAATTTGTTATTTTTTCTTACAAGAAATTATATGTATTAATATTTTGATATTTTACTTTAATAGACCTTTGCCTCATAAGGCTTTTTCAATATTTTTATTGGTGTTTAAGGATGAAATTTGACATCTTACTTTACATGTCAAGAAAATTTTATATAATGTTTTAATTTTAACATTGTATTTATTTTAACATTTAAATATTGATTTTATGTGTCATAATAATAGTTTTATTTTAAATAACAAGCATAAATATAAAACATTGAATTCTCATAACTAGTGTGAATATGGACACAACATTGAAATTTGACGTCCTACCTTCCACATTTAAATTTTAACATTGCATTTTGTTTTAGGTTTAAATCTTAATTTTACCACTCCTAATAATAGTTGTTTTTTTAAAATAACAATCATAATAACTATATAAAATATTGAGTTCTCATCACTAGTGTAACTGAATATTGCCATCCAAGTTGCATGTAGAGGAACACTAAAGGTCAAATTGGGGAAAGGGGCTTGAATTGATGTTAAGAGAATCTAGATAGCTAACAATGGGTATATATACATGACGGGTATATTAACACAAGAAAAGTACCCACAAAAAGCTCCAACTAAATTCCTCATAATTTTGATATTTTGTGTATATTCATAAAAAGAACTAAAATAGTAACTATATGGAGCACAAATTTGCATTTCACTACTTTTGAATGACAAGTCCACTTACAACAATTGCTATAAACTATTGTACTTGTAACATATAGGATCAATATAGGTATTCACTTGAGGTAATAGTTAATTCAAGTGGTGATTTAAAGCGAAGCATATGAAGGGCAAGGGTGAAATTCATATGGAGATTTTTGGATCATGACCCTTACATGAACATTCTCACTGCTCATGACAAATTCGGTAATGCATGCTTATTAGTAAGGACCATTATTATAATATGGAAATAAATATTGACTCTTGTTGCAACATGTAAGTTAATCTCAACCAAATATTTGCATTTAATAAAACTATTATAAATGAAATCTCATAAATTTAGCTTATCTCAACCAAATATTGACATTCAATAAAACTATTATAAATGCAATCTCTTAAATTTAGCAAACATTCATCCAAGTTAAGGATATATCATGAATTTGTCAAATACGAAACAACATTATACTTATCCATATATAAATATTTTTAAAAATGCTTTCTTCAAGCTTCATTTTTATTATTAAAATAAATTCAATCTCAAAAATTCAGCAAACAATATATCTTAAATTTTGAGATCAAACTCATCTATATAAAAAACAATTAAAAAAAATTTTAAAAAAAGAAAAAATTGTAATTTTACATACTTTTTCTAATTTTTTTAATTATAATCCAACAAAATTTACCTAGTTTCCTTCGCATAAGGAATTGTGTAGGTCATTATGATGAACCAACAAATATTGTGGATCCCAAAAACTATGTAGATGTATGGGACTTTTTTATCAGAACCAAATTTATAATATAGGAAAAAAAATGAAAACAAATAAAATGATTGTTAATTACTTTTTAGTGATTTTATTCCTTATAAGGAAATAAACATTTATAATCTTAATTTGAAAATTTAGTTACATTTAAAAAAAATTATGCAATTTAAAATAAATATAAAATATAAATCCTTTAATGTGAATAAATGTTGTTGTTCTTGAATATTTATTAAAGATTTACATAAACAGGCCATTTGCGAAAATGTGGTGGGGACGAATACTCAAAACTAGTGGAAGATCATCTCTAAGAGCACGGTGCAAATCATGTTTTATACCATTTCACCAAGAGTAAGTTTTATGCCATGGCTAAAGTAAGTTTCTAGATGTCCGATGTACAACTTAAGGAGTGGTTTATTGCTGTGTACCATTTCACCGAGAGTAAGTTTTATGCCATGGTTAAAGTAAGTTTCTAGATGTCCGATGTACAACTTAAGGAGTGGTTTATTGCTGTGTTGCTACCACACATCCGAGGGTTGCAGATGCAACAAAAGACTGAATCACAAATAGAAGCACTCGAGCTTGCGATGAAGCTAGAGGCCTCGCCCATTAGCGATGGTACCGCAGGAATGGTAGAGATCCAGTCATAGCTAGCCAACCTAATGATACAACTTCAAGATATCAATAAGGGCAAAGATGCACAAGAGGACTTGTGGTGCACAAAATGTAGAACAGACAGACACACCAAGGATAACTGTCCGACCTTCATGAACTATGACATCATCATCACGTGTTTTCAGGTATTTCTTGTTTTTTGGGGTAGTGGGGTCCATCAAAAGTATGCCGAGTGGGTACTCGTTGGATGCAAAATTTAATTCTACATCCAACGAGCTCTCCCGATCGAAATTTGAGTAAAAACACAAGGAGATATGTCGAAAATACAAACAAAAAGTAGTTTTTTCTTTTCTTCCTCCAAAATTGATAAATATTATTTTCTTATTTTAACTATTAATTTATTAATTTTTTTTAGGAGGCCCATTTTGAGTTGAAATTTCCTCTAATGTAAACTGTTATGTTGCAGAATTGTGACAGAACCAACAAAAATCATGAGCAATTAACCACACAATAACCAAGTCATCGCACAAACTCAAGTGAGCGAAGCAAAGTGTGCAAAGTGTGAACAAAGCAAAAAGTCGTTGGTATATGGGGCAAGGAAAGAAGGGGCCAAAGGATGTAAAAAGAGGGAATGATAGGCTGGCTAACATTAACCAACGGATCTATGCCAAATATTTGAACAGTTGGGACAACTACATGGCATTAAATTGACGTAGTACCAGCAACATGGTGGCGTACTTTTACATCTCATCAACCGTCCTAGCACTAATTACCATAACTATTCTGACAAGTACAACTCGAAAGGCCATCTACATAAATTAATGAAGAAATCATTGGAAAAGGAAACCCAAGATATTTATTAGACCTGAACCTCCTATCAAATGATGATTGAAATACACTAAGGAATATGTAAATATTCGGCTTCCCCATCAAGCAGTTTTGTACGCACAGTGAGCCGATCCATTACAGAACTAAATCATGTCACCTATGTTCCACTATGCTAATGCCTGGTAATTAACATTCCCAGTGAGAGTGAGGCATTGAAAGCAACTGTCGTCTATGGTTTCGTCATTGATGAGGAAGTAGAAACATAGTTAGCCAAAGGTCCACAACTGCAACAACAACTAGAGATCGACACAATGACAAGAACAAGGAAGCAGCAAACCATTCCAACCCCTGGTTCACATCCTATACTGAACCCAGTCCAGGGAATACCAGTTTTTCCAAGAGCACAAGAAGAAGCTATGGCACATGACAAGAGCTGAGGCAGCCCAATCAAACGCATCCAAGAGAGGCATCTACACAACCACCACCAAGGAAAAGGAAATGTAAGGTTCCAACCACTCCAGAAGAATGAGGAAAGGCACATGTTGCCGAGAAAGGAGATGATGTCAGAGACGAAATATTGCTACCACAAACAGAGCCAGAGGTACAGCGGGTCGACTCGGACTTCCCTTGCTACATTCATCCTAGAAGACCTAGTGAAGCAGATGCATATCTTCTGAAAAAGGCGGTGACCACTCTGATAGCATCACAGATCCCTGTCGGCATGAACTTGCTGCACAAAATCCTCCCCAAGTTGGCTGTATTGAAGTTCCAAGGCTATGACACCTGACAGAAAGAGGGGTTACAGATAAAAGACTGCATGAGCACAACCCAGATAGCTACATGTGATGCCAAGGTGATCAAGCCAAAGAAGTGGGCCGAGGGATTGACCACTGCAGGCTTAACCAACAAACTCTTCATGCCTCACTTTGGCCATAGCATATAGGTCAATACATACGTGAAACAATTACTGGTCTGCTTTCATGGAGGATACTTATGGCCGGATCAACCATATCTGGTTAATGATAAATTAATAGCAAGAATAAAATGACTCCCAAATGAAGGAAAAGATCCAATGCCTTACCTGGCTAAGCACAATACTAAACCCATTAAGCAGAACCACAACCTTCAGTGAGCAAGTTGGGGCTACTTGCTTGGGTCCATCCAGGACAAAATTTTATGTGTTTCTACAAAAATCTTATCTTATAAAATGTTTCACAGGATGATACTGACACAATGTTCGACAGTGGTTGTAGAGATTGTATATTTATGTGCACTAGGAGAAAAATTCAATTGGTCACTGTACTTGCTAAATGCACTGATTGAAGATGCGATGCTGGCTCAACACAAGGAAGGTAAAAAATTCTACTATTCCTGGTTACTAATTTTGATTTTCTTCACTCTCTGGGCTGACCCTCCAGACTATGTACAAATGGATGTCCCACTATCTTTCCTGGGTGTAAGGTACCAGAATCTATGGGAAGATAAGGTGAACAACAATCACCAGTAGGATAACAATATGGTATTCTTCATGCACATAGATGCACTCTGTCAGGTTTTCCGACAATCCCATGGGATCCATGCCACAACTGTGCACAGGTACACTGCGTTCATCAAGTTTCAAGTCGATGCGCATAATATAAACTTGGTGCCTACAGAAGATCCACTTCATCGGGTACACCAAGAGAGATTTATGGTGACTAATGATGATGTGGATGCAATCATCAATATTTCACCTGAGGAATGGCACAACCCACTTGTAGAGCCGCTATCTGAAGAATGGAACACAGAAGAACAGAATGCAGAAGAACTGCCAATTCATCAAGTTAATGGTGAAGATCATGAAGGTGATGATTCCCAAGATGATTCATTGTAAGAATACATTGAGGATGATGATGATATGGAGGACTTAGACCAACATCCTTCAGAGCAGCCGCCCGATGGAGATCAGGTGCAGACATAGACCCGTGTAGACCCAGAGGAAGGCCAATCATCTCAAAAGAAACAAAAAGCCGACAGAACAATGAACACAACTACATTAACTGAGGATGAGTTACAGGAACTTTCCAAGCCTGTTATGAAAGTTGCACAAGATAACCTAGGCGGTCTAAGGGCCCAACAAGTAAGCATTGCTACGCAAGTCCAAGACCACCTCAATAAGTTGACAATGGCTATCAATGATATCAAGGACACTATGGAGGATGAAACATATGGTGTTGATCCTAGCATGCCACTAATTACACCAACGTTAGTGTCATTGATCAAAGTGCTCATTCAAAAGAAGGCACTAGGAGCGAATGAAGAGAAAAGCATAGGTCCTGGTGATAACAACACTAAGATAGACTTCTTCGAGCTGTTCTTGGAGGAAGACAATAGCATTCAGTAGGCAGCTACAACAAAACTTTGGCTAAGGAAAAACATCGTTTCTTACCAGGCCGCAAAGCAGCAGAGGAAGGCGAAACTCCGTACGGCCTTGTTGGAAGGAAAGGATAGGGAACTGCAGTAGCACGTCAACCTCCTAGCTGAGAAGGAGCAGGAAATATTAGCCCATGAACAAAGTCGTATCACATTGGTGGATTCTATTAAGAATTCCATTGCAGCATTCACACCAGGGGCTGGGAAAGAGGATGAAGACTCCCTGGCTAAATTCTCCAGGCTTGCGAAGATCACGCAAGATCTTCAGCACCAAGTGGAAGATATGCAAGCTAGGAAGATACCAAGCACACCCCTGGAGGTGATGGAAGAAAGAAGAAGAGTAGTGTTTGAAGCTGCTGAGAAAATCAAAGAAGGAGAGTCACTCTGCGCAAAGTCCGTAGATGTTGTTGCAACCATTTGGGGAACATTGCTAGAGGATGACACAACTGAGAAAATAAGGCAAAGTGTGCAAGAGGCAGTGGAGTGCACCAGTGCTACAAAGGAGGAAATGCTGAAGCTGTCCCTCCAGCAAAAGGTCATTAAGAATGCAGAGATCAAAATCCTGCAGCAGGAAGTGAAGTCCCTTCGCGAGCAAGAAAAGGGTAGGGAATCCAAGGTTGAGGCATTCTAGTTGAAAGTTGATTAGCTCACAGGGCATATTCAGCTAGTGCAGCAGAAAATTTAAAGCATAGTGCAATTGATGGAGGAGGACTTGTTGGAACATGTACATTCCGACCGTGTGGAGCAATTGGTCGCGTAAGCAAAGAAAGCTATGACAAAATTTTCTAAGGTGGAAATAATTGTGTAGGAATTCAAAGACAAGGTTCATACTATTGCGTAGCCGAAGCTAGAACCAACAGTTTAAAATAATGCAAGCAAATAAATTCAAGGAACTTGACCCCCAAAAAAAATTGGACACCAGTAAAGAAGGGAACCGTACCAAACAAATGATGGTAAGTCCAAGACAGATGGAAAGTACTAACAGACCGTTAAATGCATCAATATTCAATGGATATTTGGCACTTGTGATATGACAACACTGTAGGTGGATCAAGTGTGGGAAAATCTATAATGGTGGCTGTCTAGCTCATCAATACTTGATCACGACTGTTAGCACCCAGAAGTGATGACCTTGGTAATCATAGAAAATCTAAGAAGAAAATCTGGTAGACTAGATGGAGGTCTTGTCCTAGTGATGCACCTAGATAAGCCTATGCGGAAGATGATCCGATGGTCTTCCTATAAGATCAAGGTGCCCTTGCAGCAAGGATACATCACTGATTCATCCTGATCGAGCACTGAATAAAGTTACAAATGGGTTGGAGAGTGTCATGCCGAGCAGCCTTGTAGGATAAAGTTGTTTCTGCAGCTTTTAGTGTCTCAGGGATATCTAGAGACAACAAGAAGGAAAATGGTGATAGTCTAAAAATTAATTCGACCCAGCTAGAAGTCTCTCAAAAAGTCATCCTTGGCTATTAGTATATTAGTAGATTAGCGGTCCTGTTGGCGGCACCAGAGAGGACCCCAGTAGGGACCATAGTTCTTTCCCTATTTCACAAATTCTGTGGGGTCCGAACCAAAGTCCCTATCGTCTTTCACAAAGTCTACAGGCTTGGCAAGCAGCCTCCTCTTCCAGCAATCCAGGCAAGATCTCCAGCTGATAGCGGACCGGGGAAGGGCCAAAGGGCCAATTCTGGCTTGTAGTCTATGCTGCTCCGGTGAGATTTGTTAAAGTTTGTCAAATCACTACCTCCACCACCCTGGCTGGTAGGGATTTTTTGGTTTTCAATATGGACAAGTCTTCAAAGTCCATATCTATGGAAAAAAGGGTGGTGAAGAGCAAGATGAAGAAAAGATGAAAATGAGGAAGAACATCAAGATAACAAGCCACACCAAGCCATAGCAAGTGTTGTGTGAAGCTATCAGAAAACCCAGTGTTCCATGAAAAGTCAAAGAATATTGAGATCAAGTATCACTATATTAGGGATATGGTGTAGAGAGGAGCATCAAAGCTCCAGTATGTTGTGACGGGCGAACATATAGCTGATGTATTGACCAAACCATTCGCCAGAGTAAAGTTTGAGTACTTCAGGGAGAAGCTTGGCGTTCTCCAAATCGAGGTTCCCTCCAAAGGGAATTGATGTGTCCGTTGTCCTTTCTAACATGGTGGTAGGATGAGTTTCACATGGTTAGATGTAAGTGCTGATATGCTCTAATGTGGTTGTGGGTTGTGTTACCACATGATTAGTGTAGAGATATTCTCTGATGTGATTGTGGGATGTGTTCCCACATGATCAGTGCAGAGCCATTATGATGTTATTGAGGTATGTGTTCCCACATGATCAGATATAAGTGCAGAGATATTCTGATGTGATTGTGGGATGTGTTCCCACATGATCAGTCTAGAGCCATTTTGATGTGATTGCGGGATGTGTTCACACATGATCATATGTAAGTGCAGCGCCTTTCTGACAAGATGAGGTCAGATGTAGGTATAGATCCTTTCTAACAAGATGAGGTCGAATGTAAGTGAAACACCTTTCTGAGAAGATGAATTCAGATGTAAGTGCAGAGCCTTTCTGACAAGATGAGGTCGGATGTAATTGCAGTGCCTTTCTAATAGGATGAGGTCGGATGTAAATGCAGAGCCTTTCTGATAAGATGAGGTCGGATGTAATTGCAGTGCCTTTCTGACAAGATGAGGTCCGATGTAAGTGTAGAGCCTTTCTGACAATATGAGGTCAGATGTGAGTGTTGGGCCTTTCTGACATGGGTTTTGGATGTGTTCCTCCCATGGTCAGATGTGAGTGTTGGGCATGCCTTTCTGACATGGTTCTTGGATGTGTTCCTCCCATGATTAGATGTAAGTGCTGGGTGGTCCTTTCTGACATGGTTCATTCCATGGTCAGATATAAGTGATGAAGATGATGAAGAACTACATGAAGGCTAGGCCTACAATCAGCATAAAAAAGGGCTAGCTCTATAGATCATTGTGTGATGAGTAGAATTGATATAGCACCAATGATGATGACCTAGTGATAATCCAGCAGTGATGATCCAAATCAAGTGATGATATAGACTTGATGATGATCCAGTGATGCTCTAGATCAAGTGATGATCTAGACTTGATGATGATCCAATTATGCTCCAGGTCAAGTGATGATCTGGCAGTGATGATCCAGACTTGATGATGATCCAGTGATGCTCCAGATTAAATGATGATCCATATTTGATGATGATCTAGTGATGATCCATATCCAATGACGATCTAGACTTGAGGAAGATGACTTAATGATAAAGATGACTTGATGATGAAGATGACTTGAAGATGAAGATGACTAGATGATGATCCAAGATTATACATAGAAGAATACTTGTGCTAATAAATTGTGTCGAGAGAATAACTTCCTATTTAAGAGGGAGTGTTGATGTATTTGTAACTTTAGAATGTATTCACTTATATTGTACCCCAATGTTTATTCCGGGAAGTATCTCTAATGTAATTGTGTCATGTCATGCCCTGATGTTCTGATCGGGAGATTCAATTATGTAAACAAGTCATGTAAAGTCATAGAGTATAACCCTCCTTATTGATCAAGGTTTAAATTCTGCATAGTTGTGGGGCCCTAGTGTTATTAGACTATCCTAGAGAATTCGGCCCTAGTGAGTTATTGTCAAGTTGGGAATTGGTATAAATAGAGAGGGAGCCTCTCTATTTTACACACATTCATACACATTCACTCACACTCAGTTGTAGTGCATAACTAAGAGAGAGAGAGGAAGCAGGGACAAGAGAGAGAGATACTACTTCTATCAGGAGATCATCTTACTGTCTTTGGGTTTTACTTTTGGTGCTGATTCAATCTGCGAGGAAGTTGCAGGGTCTTCTCCTTTATGGTTTCCCTGAGAAAAATATTTGTGTCCACTGTCTCTTGTGATTTATTGTTGTTATTTTTATTCTCTCAGATAATATCCTAAGATCATATAGCTTAAATGTTAAAAATCTAACAGTAGATCCACTTAAAATTCACCAATATTGACTTCCCTTCAGATCTCACTATTGGAGACATTTTCCACCATACACACTTTTTTTGGTCAAATTGACCTAGTTAAACCACTATCCTCAGTATTATTGACATTATTTGACATCAGTGGAGCATTAAATGTCATCATCCAGTCTCACCCATGCCTACCTTCAGTCAAGGAGGCTAACTTATCCTTCTCCTACATTCGGGGAGGCTAACTGGAGCACTCCGGGGGTGATCTGAGTGATATTAATGCACCTAATTGCTAACTGGTGGTTACAATCAGTTAAACAAGTCAGTTAAGGAGCCTCCTCTCATTAAATATATTATTAATGATTATTTAATGAACTGGAGTCAACAGGGGCACCTCCACCAACTTCTGATGTGTAGTTCAACTTCAGTTAACCTCATCGGGGTTCATTGGAGTTAGTGTAGCGCTACCTCTTGATGGTTGGTTTGCTGTGACATGTGTCTGATCTCTTTCAGTTGAGACTCAATCATTTATTGCACTTTGACTTTAGTTAGGGTTAGTTAAGTCAATTAGGGTTTTGATCAGTGGTTAACTGAGTGTGAACCATGGCTTACAGTCAGTTAAGCTAGACTTACTCATTCAATTCGAATGACCTCCTAAGGAATTCAAATTGTCTCTTCATTCATGCTTGTAGCATGACATTATAATTGTAATAATTCATTCTTTATGTGAATACAGAGCGGCTACTATTCCTCTAGACCGATTACACCATTTCATGAGTTATTTGTTGATTAATTTTTGATGAGATTGATTCTTTATTCCTAGATCAATAGACAAGATTAATATGGTATCAGAGCTTACGGTGGGACGAAGCTCTATTTCCCGAAAACAAGCTTTTTGACAGATTTATGCATGAAATTTGAGCAACAGCTCAAAAATCCAACACTGCACCAGAATCCAAGGCTTACCACTTAATACCCCAAGTAAAGAACTTGTTGATCAAGCTTGCTTGATTGACTATGCTGGGTGTGATGAAATCCTAGAATGTGCAGGTTGTTCGACCTTACATTGCCCTTTCTATTTTTATTTTCAGATTTCTATAGGTGAAGCATTCGCTCCAGCACATCTAGATGGCCTCCTCAGTAGATCTCTTGAATCCATACAATTTCCATTCATGGAAAGGTGATATGGATATTCAGCTGCACTCCAAAGTACTTTTTAGAGTCACCATGGACACTGAAGATGAGCCTAGATCCACCATAGAAAAATCAAGATCCTTGAACAAGAAGGATGAAGCCTTCGGTTTCTTGTGCCTCTCTATTTCCTGAGACCTTCTCTTCCATATTGTGGGATTGAAGACTCCGAAAGAAATACGGGACAAATTGGAGACTCTATATGGAAAGCATGATGACATGAGGGTTTACCAGCTCAAAAATGAACTCATGTCTCTCCAACCCTCCAATTTTGAGACTCTGAATGATTTCTTCACAAAGTTCAAGCATATTGTTTTACTCTTGAAGCAATGCAAAGTGGAGAAGGAGGATGATCAGTGCATCCTCGCCATACTCTCCAAACTCGGGGCTGATTATTCATTTTTTGTTTCTACATTATTTGTGGGGAAGCTCACAACCCCTGGATGGAATATGCCTACACTCAATGCCTTCATTGAGTCCCTAACATGTGAACATGAGAAGCTTGTCCAGATGGGGATCATCCAATATTCCTGTGATCAAGCCCTCCATGTCTCAAGGCCAAAAAATCTGAAGGGTAAAGGAAAGTAACAGAAGAACCCAAAAATTAAATTTGATGCTCCTAATCCTAGAGTTGAAAATTAGTAGCATCATGAGTCTTCCCGCTCAAGGAAGAACAAAGGAAAAGGGCACCATGGCAAAGAAAAAGTCAAGTGTTCTTATTACAGGAAGGTCTTCCACCCTGAACATGCCTACATGAAGAAGAATATTGATGAAGCAACCTCTCTCCTTGAGTGGAATCACATCAATCTTTCATAAATCTTTCGGAGCAGAGATCAGCATGATCGAGAACCACAGCATGAAAAAGGTCATGCCCTCATGGCAAGCACTTCAAAGTCCAAAGAACTATTAATTGATTGAGGAGCTTCAAACCACATGATGGCTGAAAGATACTCCTTTTAATCCTTGGAGACCGGTAAATCCATTCCCATCCACATGGGAGATGACTCCACCATCATTTCAGAAGGACAAGGTACGGTTGATCTTGAAAATGGTTTCTTTTCAAATGTATTGTATGTGCCATATCTGGCATCAAATCTCCTTAGTGTCTATTAGATGACACATACTAGAGTGCCTAAGAGAGTTTATTTTAGCCCAAATTATGTTGAGATAATAGAAATTGTATCTGGGAAACTCATTGCTAAAGGCCTTGCAAACCATCATGCAAAAGCCTATGATTTCTCTCACTTTGTTGTGGATGAAAAGCCCACCGCTCTGCTAACTCATGGAAATGAGGTTAGTAGGATGTGCCATCAGAGGTTTGGACATATTAATTTCAAATATTTGCATCAATTACAAAAAAAATCCATGGTTGAAGGCCTCCCGGTCATCAAGGCAACCACAAGAATTTGCAAGGGCTATGTGATTAGAAAACACCTTGAGCACAAGTTTGATCGAGGGAAGGCAAACCGAGCTACATGCATATTGGGGCTGATACATTCTAATATCAGTGATCTGATGCCTGTCACATCCATGAATATATCAAGGTATCTTCTTACTTTTATTGATGATTTTTCAAGGTATACATGGGTTTTCTTTCTCAAAAAGAAGTCAGAAGTATGTGAAAATTTTTCTGAATTGAAGTCCTTGATAAAAAATGCCTCTGGGCTTAAGATCAATATCTTAAGATATGACAATGGAGAGGAGTATTTTAGTAATGATTTTCTGCACATATGCTCCTAAATTGGTATTCAGGTCCAACATTCAATTCCCTACACTCCCCAACAGAACGAAGTAGTGGAAAGGAAGAATTGGTCTCTCAAGGAGATGACCATCTGTATGTTGGAATCCAAGAAGTTTGCTGCAAATTTGTGGGTTTATGCCATGCATGATGCAGCATGCATTCAGAATAGGGTTCCACACTGATTCATTAAAGGGAATACCCCTTTCGAAGCATACTTCGGACACAAGCCAGATGTGTCAAACCTACGGGTGTTTGGATCCACTGCATGGGCCTGGATTCCGCTTGATAAGAGAAGGGATTTGCAACCACAAAGAATAGAATTTCTATTTATTGGGTATCTTGATGAATCTAAATGTTTCATGCTGCTGTATATCAATACCAAATAGATTATCATCGAGAGAAGTGTCAAGTTCGATGAGCCTCTTTAGGAGGTGGAACTAGTGAAGGAGAAAACTGCTGAATTTCCTTCCTATTCTACTAAATATTTGGATGATGAAATTGGGGGTGATGACCCTGATTTGGATCCTCTGTTTTTTCATATCAGTGTGCAAAAATAATCAGATGCTGAATCAGAACCTGAAGTGCAAAATCATCTTCCTACATGGGCTCGACAAACACTCTCCTTCGCAGGAGACAACATTGGAAATCCGGACGATCCAAGGAGAACCCGTTCTGATTTCCAAAGAGCAGGTATTGCACTCTCTTGTCATAATAATTTTTTATCTGAAACTTTCTATTTGATGATTAGTTCATATCTATAATCCTACTACCAGGCTCGGAAGGATCCGAGATGGCAAGTTTCCATGGATGAAGAGCTCTTCCTCCGGGAAAGAAATTGGTTCAATGCAAGTGGGTGTTTCAGACCAAGGTTTCTACGGATGGAAGGAACTAAAAATATAAGGCAAGGATGGTTTAAAAAGGTTTCTCTTAGGTACAAGGAGTGGACTATCATGAGAGCTTTGCATCGGTTGCAAAAATGGACTCCATCCGCCTTGTTTTGGCAATTTCAGCATCCAAGCACTGCGAAGTGCATCACATGGATGTTAAGTCAGCATTTTTGCATGGATATATTCATGAGGAGATATAAATGAAGAAACCTGAGGGATACATCATTGATCCATATTTGGTTTGCAAGCTAAATAAGTCACTATACGGGTTAAAACAGGCCCCGATAGAGTGGTATTCCAATATGGATGCCTTCCTTCTCTCGCAAAACTTTCAAAGGTGTAGATCAGATCCAAATGTGTATTTACAGTAGTCTGATAATCATATAATTATCATTGTTTTATATGTTGATGACTTACTGATCACAGGTAGCATAGTTTCCTCCATTTCAGCCATCAAAACTGCTCTCCACAATGCCTTTGAAATGAGTGATTTGGGGCTTCTAAAACAATTTTTGGGGCTCGAAATAGAGCAAAATTCTGATGGAATTATGGTCACTCAGTACAAATAAATTTTAGACCTATTAGTAAAGTTTAACATGGCTGATTGTATGCCTACACCATTCCCTTTCCTTTCAGGGATCACCCTCGAAGAAGGAAAAAGCACACCTCCCATGGACTGCACTATCTATCGATAGCTGATTGGTAGCTTGTTGTACTTGACACATTCTAGGCCTAATATTTGTTATGATATGAATGCTGTATCAATATACATGCAATAGCCTCATGATATTCATTGGAAGGAAGCCAAGAGGATCCTCCAGTATATTCAGGGAACCAGGACCTAGGGCATTCACTATGTTGCAGACTCTGAGCTAGAGCTGGTTGGATACAAAGATTTCGATTGGGTAGGTGATTCTATTGATTAGAAGTCTAATTTTGGATATGTATTCATGTTTGGTGGTATCCCCATTTTCTGGTCAAGAAAAAAGCAGGCTGCCATAGCACTATCTTCAGCAGAGGCCGAGTATCGAGGAGCGGTGAATGCTTACATCCAAGTAGTTTGGTTGCAAGGAATTATTTCAGAGTTTGATCTTGGTAGTACTTTGTCCACTGTCATATTTTGTGACAATCAAAGTGATATTAAGATATCTATGGATCCAGTTACCAGGAAGAGGACCAAGTATGTAGAGATCCACATGCACTATATCAGGGAGCTAGTGCATGACATGACCATCATTCTGCAATACTACCCGATTGATGAGCAGATTGCAGACATCTTCACCAGATATTTTCAGAAAATAAGTTCACTTACCTCCGTTCATTGTTGGGGGTGAGTTCATCAGGGTGATCCAGACTACTTTCAGTGTTCAACTTGAGGGGGGTTTTTCCCACTGATTTTTCCCTCTTTTCCTCACTTAGTTTGTTTTGAGCATTGTTTCAGTTTCAGCACTGTATAGGGTGACCTATGGCCTTAGTTTCCAGGTCCCTATAATTTTTATGCATTTTGTTTTCTAACTCCTCCTCAGTATAGATTAAGGGGGGGTGTTGGAGACATTTACCACCATACACACTCTTTTTGGTCAAATTGGCCTAGTTAAACCACTATACTAAGTATTATTGACATTAATTGACATTAGTGGAGCATTAAATGTCATCATCTAGTCTCACCCATGCCTACCTTCAGTCAAGGAGGCTAACTTAGCCTTCTCCTACATTCGGGGAGGCTAACTGGAGCACTCTGGAGGTGATCTGAGTGATATTAATGCACCTAATTGCTAACTGGTGGTTACAATCAGTTAAACAAGTCATTTAAGGTGCCTCCTCTCATTAAATATATTATTTAATGATTATTTAATGAATTGGAGTTGGCAGGAGTGCCTCCACCAACTTCTGATGTCCAGTTCAACTTCAGTGAACCTCATCGGGGTTCATTGGAGTTAGTGTAGCGCTACCTCTTGATGGTCGGTGAGCTGTGACATGTATATGATCTCTTTCAGTTGAGACTTAGCCATTTATTGCACTCTGACTTCAGTTAGGGTTAGTTGAGTCAATTAGGGTTTTGATAAGTGGTTAACTGAGTGTGAACCATGGCTTACAATCAGTTAATCTAGACTCACTCATTCAATTCGAATGACCTCCTAAGGAATTCGAATTGTCTCTTCATTCATGCTTCTAGCATGACATTGTAATTGTAATCATTCATTCTTTATGTGAATACAGAGAGGCTACTATTCCTGTAGACCGATTACACCATTTCGTGAGTTATTTGTTGATTAATCTTTGATGAGATTGATTCTTTGTTCCTAGATCAATAGACAATATTAATACTCATATATCATTCTTCATGATGGAATGATATTCATCTATCATGGCATGCTTCAAAAGTTGTTTTCATGGTTCTGCATCATTGTTGGAATGTTTGAAATCAATTATGTGACTCATGAAATCCACATAGATCGAGAACTTGTGAGGTATTTTTATTCCTTGAAAGCACCATTGGAATTTGCATGCTTTTCTTTGCATGCTGCAAAGTATCATGAAGACATGTTGGAATCTTTTTTATCACTGCAACATCTCTAGGTAGATCCACTGGCTATGCTAGCTTTACTAAATCCTTTTGATAATCTAAAAGGATGAACAACCAAAGCCTCCAACCTAGTCCAATCTTGCTGCACCATATGAATTAGGATAATGGGAGTTTGTATGCCATCAGCTAGGCCATTAACCTCTATTCTTATGAATAAGGCCCTGAGGATGAATGTATTTTCATAGGAACATGGGTGAATCCTAATTATGGATCATCAATTTTACAACCTCCACAATGGACCTATCAATAAATTACAAACATGTCCACAAGAGTTAACAAGTAACATTTAATGCAATTCATCAACAAAATAATAATTCAAATTAAGTAAATAAAAATAATTACTTAAAGCATTAAATACTTATCTATGTTGTTGACTCCCTCTTGACCCCTGCCTCTTTCCAAAGATTATTGAGGTATTTGATATTCTTATTTGTTAAGTTTTTTGTCTAAGACTTGAAATTCTATAACTTGTTGAAGACTTCAACCTTGTTCTTCATGAAGTAGAACACCAGTGACAATCACATAGCACAAGTCATCATCTAGAGATTATACAATCATTGGTGTGCATACATTTGAGTATGCTCGAAGAAATTCTTCTTCCAAAGTTCATCTGCAATATCATCAAGTTTATATTTTTTTTCTTCTTTGATGGATGATCATCAACATTGGTTTCCAATTCATGATTCCTTTCCTTTCTTTTATTTTGAGAGGATTGATAAACATAGTGGCCGAATTTCCAACAATTGAAACCTATTAGTTTTGAAATATCCTTCTTCCTTTGATCTTGCAGTAGGGAATATCCTTCACCTATATTTTTATTCCTTTCAAACTTCATTATTACTCTTCCTTTTCTTGGATGAGATGCATGAACCAAATTTTCTTCATTTTGAGGTTTCTGCAAATTATTCTTGGATAATACTTTGGCCTCCTCTTAGACATACTCATCCCATAGTGGACCGAACTTGGGTTACTCTTCTCTTCCACAAATTATTTGATTAAATGACTCCCATGAAGGAGGAAGTCCGTTAAGATTTACCATAATAAGTTATGCATCATCAATAATGTCTCAAATGGACTTAAGTTCATATCTCAATTGGGAGACCTTCATAAAGTAGGTGGCAGTTGAATCTGTGTTAGTCATCGTCATACAATGGATTTGATTCCTCAAGGATAGCTTCCTTAGTACTATTTATTCTCTTGAATAATACTTCTAAGGAATCATACATAGCTTTGGCATTCTTCAATTGAACAATATGTGGAATCAAGTGGTCTTTTACATAATATATTAAGATCCTCTTAGCCTTTACCTCATTTTTCTTGTGTTTGGTTTTCTCCTCAACATCTTCAGGTTTTGAGACATATTTATTTACATAATATTTGATCTCATTTCCATCCAAGATGAAGAGTAACTTGATATTCCAGGATCTGAAGTTTAAAGTACTATCCAATCTATATTTTACTCAGAGACTGAATACGATTTTGACAAAAGATTGAAATGTGATCTAGAATCCCTACCAGAAAGTAGGTCAAAATTGAATTTCGTGAAAAAGTGAAGTATGAATCCACTAATAGATAAACCCTTCTAGGGGGAGCTCCAAAAATATAAGATCAAATCCAATGTGTGGATAGAAAGGTTAAAAATGGAAAGCCCTAGTTCCTTAATCTTGATATAAATTATGTCAAAACTGAATACTCACAAATCTATGATCCACTTCCACAGATTATTTTTCCCGCATAGTTTGAGTTCCATAATTCTCTTTTCAAATCCAATATATCGAGACAAGTGTCCAACCTTGGAATCCCTAGTTTCTAGACTAAGGGAGAAATAGTCTTTAACAATGGCTTCTTTAAGTACTTCTCTAATACCATGTTGAATTTTAATCCAAATTTCAATAATTATAATTATTTAATAATTATTATCCTCCTATTTTTATCATTACCAAATATCTACATTCAGTTTCATCGAAAATAAAACAAGGGCCATCAAAAGATAACCACGCACAAGAGACACAAACATTTTCACATGGGGAGCCCAAACGAGAGAAAACCCAACAAATTTTCTTAAAACAAATCAATCTAATTCAACTACAATACCAAACATAAAAATTAACCCTAGGATAGGAGAAGTTTTCCATGCTTCACAAGAATCCATAGAAAGGGTAGCTAATCTTCCAAGAGAATAAGAGAAGAAGAAAACCCTAAAAATTATGCTTCTTTCCTTTGCCAGGACTTCCTTGGAAGTGCGTACAAGTGGAGAGAAAATGATGTGTTTTGAATGAGTCAAATGAATTTTTTGAACACATTATTTATATTCTCTAGTTGACCTGACTTTTCGCTTTTGAGGCCAACTTGTACTTTTGTCCCCTATGGCCAATTTACATCTTTTACTAGGAAATATTTCTTTTTCTTTCCTTCAACTTTATTTGGGAAATTTTCAATGCTATATGGGACTTCTACAATGGTTTGTACTGACTTCTTGGTTATTTATTAATCATCAAAAATTTATCGTCAATGATGTTCATTTCCTCACAAGCAAATCAAATTCTTCCATAGATCTCTAATGTTGATTTGACCCCACTCTAAGAAGTTTCAGACACTGCTTAGAGCCTATGTAAAGTTGAACATTAGATTATACTTTGTCTGTTACACAAGGGAATGAGATACCTTATCTCTTAGACAAGTCAACTCACTCTACTAAGAATATATCACTCCTTTTTGGAGTATTCCTTGGAGAATGCAATGTGACCTCTAGCTCCTTGTCGAAGCACCCTTTCTAAGGATAACATCTTTGAGCATTATTTACCATTATTCACTTCTAGTGACTAATAAAGGCTAGCGCGAGGTCATCCTCTACCAACCATTGGTCACTTCTTGTGACCTATCTGGAATAATGTATGCAGAATGTTACCCGATGTTGCAACCATGGAGAAAAATTGACACTTACCCCCACTATCTCACCTCAATGATTCCTAACTCCCTCTCTTTTTATGGACCTCATCCTCCCTCTCTCTCTCTCTTTCAATATTTTTCCTTCCATCCCTCCCCAATACTCTCTCTCCCTCTCTCTACCCCCCCTCTCTCACCTTCTATCCCTACTTCCCTATATCTTTCCCACTTTATCCTAATTCTTCCATCACTACCTCCCTTAATGCCCCTTCACTCTCACTCCAACATCCTTACTTCTTCTCTCCTTCTCTTAAATTCTCTCTCTCTCTCTAACTTTGTCACTCTCTTCTTTTTTATTTATAGCTCAAGCCTAGGGGCCCCTCTGCTCTCTCTCTCTCTCTCTCTCTCTCTCTCTTTCTCCATGTCCCCCACACCCCCCATGTCTCCCACCTACACCTTATGTCCCTTCCATCATATCTCTTTCCATCAATATATCCCCATATTTTCTTTAGTTACTTTAATTCCCATCCTCGTCATTCCTCCCTCTCCCTCCATCAATTTATGTCCCTCCTCCCACGCTCTTGTATTCCCTCTCTCTCATGACCCTTACCTCCATCCATTGCTTATGTTGCATTTTATTTTCTTAATATATCTCACATGTTATGTTGTTACAAAATTCTAGCACATTATGTCATTACAAAACTATAGCATGTTATGTTACTAAAAAATGCTCTAGCTCTTTGTAGAATAAAAATACTCTATAATTTTGGATGAAACCGAAGGGGAAACATATATTTGAATTTAAAAGTAATGCTCGAATGTCCCTTATGGCCTAAATTAGTAGTTGTCATGCATCTGCATGTCATCTGTATTCCTATGTGTCTTCTTTGGGATTTTCTTTGGATTTACAAAACTTGTGCTATGGAGTCTGGTGAATCATAGTTAATTAGCCATTTCCTCCATTTTCGTAATTTGCATGTCTTTCACTACTTATTATAGTAAGCTAGAAACAACCTTTTTATGAAATTTGAGACAAATAACAATTTTCACAGATTCTAAATATGTAATTTTTTAAATAAAATATTAACTTTCACTAGTACAAGTGATCAATTTTTCCACGGCAAAACGTGGTAATATCCACGGAAAATCGTGGATATTGCCACGACTAAGTGTTTTTTGTTCCGTGGAAACTATTCTGTCACAATAGAGACGACCATTAATTTGTGTTGCAAGAGTGACAATGTTCTATATTTCATTAGATTTCTAAGCCATTGCTATATCCACGCCTGGCCGTCTCTGTATCCATGCCTTGCTGTCGCTATAGCCACTCCTTTCCGTTGCTATAGCCATGCTCTGTACAAGGTTTTTTTAAAAACGAAAATCCAAGACGTCGCTATAGCCATGCCTTTCCGTCGCTATAGCCATGCTCCGTATAAGGTTTTTTAAAAAATACAAATCCAGAGCGTCGCTATAGCCATGCCTTTCCGTCGCTATAGGCATGCCTTTCCGTCGCTATAGCCACGCTCCGTATAAATTTTTTTTAAAATGCAAATCCAAGACGTCGCTATAGCCACACCTTTCCATCGCTATAGGCACGCCTTTCCATCGCTATAGCCACGCCTTGACATCACTGTATCCATGGTTGGTGAATTTAAAAAAAAAAAAAATACTTGCAGTCGTCGCTTAAGCGATGGTATTTGAAATTAAAAAAAAAAATTACCTGGATTATCTGCAAAGACATATTTGAAGGTCAAATATACAGTGAGATGCTCTTAGATTTGAAAACATAACAACGCTGGAAATCTGAGAAATCTTAAGAAAATATGCTAGCTTTAAGCTTATAGAGTCTGTACTTGGAACTCTGACAAATTTTAGAGGAATTGTGAGCAAAGAAAACACAGGGAACCTGATTCTCTCAACTGTATCTTGAACATGCCCCCTGTACATTAATTTTGGATGCCTCCTAGTTGCAGTAATGATACTGATCAACCAGTTGAAAAAGGCTTGAAAAGAGTTCAAATCTAAAATATTAGGCCTTACGAGCCTCAAAATATTTAAGAGCTCTTTAAAATTGTTCTGAAAGAGGGTGCCTGACAATAACACCCGTCTCCTCGTATGTATTTGGGAAAGAGCATGGAGTATGTTGGTGTCCTTGTTGAGTGGGAAATTCCCTTCATCTAAAACCAACAGTCCTGGTCCCTCAAGTAGAATTTGTTGGCAAGATTGTGTCATTTGATTTTCTGATTTTTCACAGACTATACTTGAGAACTGTGAATAAATTACAAGGAGAATACTCTTCTTTTCTTTCCAGTCTCTCAATTTTTGAAGCTGGTTGCATCTCAACATTTCTGCCTTATTGGTTACATCATATAGGTTATAAACAGGGATCTCCTCCACTCCCCATTTTTTAAACTCTTTCATCCATGAACCCAAAATGCTTTTGGGTGCTACAATCAGTGGCCTTGCCTCTGGGTACTTAGTAAAAAAATTTTGAATAAAGCTAATCATAAGGAATGTCTTCCCTGTTCCTGGTGCATGTGCCAAAATGCAGCCACCAAGTTCTTCAGCTATAAGGTTCTTTTGCAAAAAGTTAAATCCATCAACCTAGTGTGATTTCATGTGTTTTTTCAAACGGGGATGCAAAACAAGTTTCAGTACAGGGGTACTCTGCTCTAAGATTTTGTAATTAAATGACTCAGTATTGTTGATCCCTAAAATAGTCCCCAAGTCCCGATTAGGGGCATGCTTGGAATGTTTTGCTGCTTTCCTATCCTGTACAAATGCAAACAAAATGTTTTAGACTATGTTTTACATAATTTATTCAATCAAATATGCATTTGCAAATGAGTATGCAATCGTGCATCAATATTTACATTAGTCCCAGACACGTAAATGAAGTAGACTCTAGAATTATATATATAAAGACCTTAGATTATAATGCTAGATGAAGGAAACAACATCAAAAATTAAAATTATTAAAATGAAACACTAAAACTAAAGCAAAAAACACCACACTATACTAATAATCACATATGAGTTGACAGAGAGCAAATGTACACCATAATTACCGTGCACTGTCGATCCATCTATCAACAAATACTTAACTTTACGTGGATCTGTTTCCCCAAGAGCAGGAGAGAGAGATGATGCTTCTTCCTGAAGCAAAAATTGACATTGTTGCTGAGAAGACTAGAGCTGATACGAGATACGACATCTCTAGAAGATTTATTTCTCCTGTAATAAACAACCCGAAAAGGAGTGATGTCCAACGTTATTATGGGAGGATGGGAGGATGGGAGGATTAAGAACATACATTACTTTTTCAGAGCATTGCCAGATAATGGGTTATGGAGACTAATGGCAGAAGATGCCTATGGTGCATGTGGGTGTTCTCTAATTCATAGGTGGGAAAATTCTAGGTGTTTTTTTGGGCCCTTTTTGCAGCCCTAAGGAGTAAGTATGGGTACTCCTGGTTTTCTTTCAAGCCCTAGATGGCAGTCCTAGGCATACCTAAGCCTTCAAAATGCAACCTGTGCCATTATATCAACATTCCTCATCATTATTTAGTGAAACCTAGGCATGAATGAGAAGTTCTGCAATAAAATTGTCTTTAAATACTCAACGACGGTAGCCTCTGTGAGATAAACAATGGAGTAGCAGTTTGCATCAAAACAACAATATAATGAATCTAAAATAATCAATAAACATCAAGTTTGTTTAACCTTGGTTTGTACACTTATTATTCATAAAACAACCTTCAAAGGGGAATTTTGAGGCATATTTTCACACAACAGCCCTAAAAGTGGTAAAACACAGTCACCTACAACAAATATGGGCACTTCT
>LPNX010541236.1:127303-139337 GCA_001517045.1 Pseudotsuga menziesii
AATCAGCTACCAATGAAATTCTAACATTACGGGGGTCTTCTTTAAAAATTGGCCACTTTTCTTCAATGAACTTCAATGGAAAACCATCTGCAAGCATTCAAAGAACATCGTCTAGACTTCTGTTCTTAGCATGGAAATCCATAAACTATGCTATACTTTGACACCTGAACAACTGCTGGAAACGTGGAATTATCGGAATGTAATGAAGAAATTTGTGAGGCACCTTTTTTTACACTTTATCGGTTCGATATCTACTTATTTGACAATGTGGGCATTCTTTTTCCAATGCATATTGTCCATAGTATATGATATGATCATTAGGACAAGCATCAATAGCTTGATACTCCATTCCAATTTCTTTCATAATCAAATATACTTCTCTATATGTGCGTGGTAAAATATTTGACGTCAGTAATAGAAATTCACTTAACAATCTACAAAATTGAAAAGAATAAGTATCTTATAAACAATATTACTCATCATTAATATCGCATCCATATTTTACAAATAAAAATAACAATAGAAATATAGGACCAAAATCAACCTTAGAGGTAATTGTGAACATGCATGCATAGATAATTAACAAATTACATACCTTAGCATCTGTGTGAAACTGGCGTTTGATAAACCATTCAAAACCTTGAAGTTCACCAACAACAATATAGCAGATAGAATATTTGTTGTTGAGCCTTCATAAAGAGGTTGCTGCGACTTCTTGATTAGAGGATCAACATCAATGTCATGATCACTATCATCATGGTCGTCGTCCTCATACATTGAAGCAAATGTGTCATGGATCAACCTATGTATCTCATCTTCCTGATTTGTATCGATAACGTTATATCCATCCATGTCAACGTCATTAAGAGCTTGATCAGCTCCAATATTCTGATCACGAATTTGCTCAGCCTGTAAAGGAGTATTTCTGCTAGAACCTGGCAAATTATAACTATCTGGAGGCTGACATTTTGGGGGCATTGTCTATATATGTACAAACAATGTAGTGAAATTAGTGTGTATAGAGCATATAAAATTATGATAAGACATTTTACTAAAAGTCATGACATGACGACCATTAGAGAGAATACATTAAATACTGAATAACCTCTTACCAAGGGACGATATTCATTGCCCCCTTCAGCGTGTCCCTTCTCCCTACAATGTCTTTCAGCTGTTGTTATTAAAATTCTTCTTCTTTGCAAACCCCTGCAATCATTTCATGGGCAATAACATTTTCCATCGCCCCTCACCTCTAATGCCGCTCTGAACTGAGCAAGCTTGCTTGCATTTTCGTTCATGGTGACAAAGCCTTGTAGTGACAAGAAATTGTCTTACCTACACCATACCAAACAGTAAGTTGTCAAATACATCACAAACCACTATTCCTTATGTGTCATCAATTTTATTTATGTACTCACTATCATCACATAACGACTAATATATCATGTACCTCTCCAAGAATAACATCGTATGACATGAGAATACCATGGCTAACTCAACCTCATCAATGAAGTGAATTAAAAGAAGTAAATTTAAGTCCATGAAACTTGTGGGCAGTTTCCTTTTAACCACACAAAAAATCTGAACTATATGTTGATTACACATTGTACTGATAGCCATGTGCACATCATTTGACGTAATCCAACATAAAAAAGTAAATAATTTTGATATGGAGCATTGTAGGTTCTAATGGAAGTCATGGTTCCCACAATTGTGCATGAGTAATGGATAATGGTAAAAAAAATAAACACAAAAAAATTTAAAGTAAGCATATTAGTATGAGTGCATAACATGTAACCTACATTGTAGAAAAAAGAAGCATGTAATATGCATACATTCCCTTGGAAGGTTTAGAAAATCATGTGATTTCAACCCCAACAAATGTCCTTCTATGGTGGAGTAGCATTGTAGATTTTATTTGTATAAATAAGGAACCTTCACACCCAGTATAACATCCTTTTTCTAGAGAGAGATAATAAAATCTATGGACATGACCTTCTTTACAATATCAAGAGGGACTAGTCTCTCCTTTACTTTCTTGTATGTTATCCATTGTTTGAAAAATATTGAAGATTAAATCAATGATATTAGTAAAACACAATGAATTTAGTATGTTCACACATCAAATAAACCATTGATTTAATATGCATCATTTGAAAATCATTTCCAAACATGATTTAAGACAAGCTTCATAACCAGTAATGCATAACCAGTAATTCATAACCAGTAATGCATAAGAGATGGTGTAAACTTCCAACGTGAATAAGTTAATGAAAAGCTTTAACAAATTTGTTAATAATAATATAAAAAAAAAAGTTTAACCGTAATTTTATTTTTACCCCACAACTATATAAATATGAGACTAACAGGTTGGCAAAACAATATAAGGAAATAAAGTGAAATTTGAAAATAAAGTTTAAATATAAAAAACATTAAATAATAAAACTAATATAAAATTGAGTTATATTTAAAAGTAATAATTATTTTTCATAATTGGGAAGAAAAATGAATTAAGCTCTAATTCAAATATGTTCAAGTGTGATAATAAGAGATTTGACAAAAATTTCAATGTATGGACCTTGGTGTTCAACAAAAGTGACCTAAAATGACAATATTGAAGACTTTGATGAAAATATTATTGTGCGTTTGAATTTCCCATATAAAAAAAAGTCCCTTTTTGCATGCATGTTGTTCTAATCTAAAATATTATTGGGTGTTTGAACTTTCCATATAAAAATAAAATCGAATCCCTTTTTACATGTATGTTGTCTTAAACCGATTCTAGTAGAAGGAATTAAACCTTGAAAGAGGACACATAAGCTACAAAAGAAGCAAAATATTTCAAGCGAATTCATCCAATACTACCAAAAAAAAGTTAGTAAAAGAAGAACATTGTGAAGATAAGAGGATGAAGGCCTAAACATAGATGTCTATCCATGTTTGGAAGATCGGAAATCATTTAGTATGCATCATTTGAAAAAAAAAACTAACCTTGCACGTTTAAAATCCAAACTATGTAGATCTAGAAATGGATTGTTCACCAGCAGGAGACGAAAATAATATACAGCTCCAACAATCACCCGAAAATAGTGCTGCAACAATGGCAAGTGTGAAGAAAATCTCGTTAAGGTATTCGTTTTTATAGAACTATTAGACATTGCTATAGCAACGACAAACATTTACTTTTGTGCCCTAGGTCAAGTTGACCGTTGCAAAAATCCAACAAAATCTCAATGTCCTAGGTCAACTTGAACGGTGTCGTCGCTATAGCGACATATAGCTGTGGATACAGCGACGTCCAAGGATTTAGGCATGGATACAATGACGGATAAGAGTCCCTGCATGGATACAACGAGGGCTAGGTGTGGATATAGCGACGCCTCATTCCTATTGCTTCCGATTTTACACCAAAAAGTAAGAAACGTGGAAAACCTCCGTGGAAAAATTCGTGCTTTTGTACTAGTGTTTTTTCTATTTTTTTCTTATTTTTCTTATATCATGACTTATTAACTTAAAAAACACATGGTTAGTGTTTCTTCCATAACCTTTTCATTTCTCAAACATTGAAAAAAATTGTATGGCGGACTACTAGACATGGACCTCTACATGCTATGAAAAAACCATTTTAGAAACATCACATTAATACCTTCAAAAGATGCACCCACACTTGATGTACCATTTTCAAGGTTTGATTAGTTAAATAATTTGAAAAATAAAAAATAAAAAAATTAATTTTGAAAAAATAGTGTTGCACTAGTAATGTGTGTCCTTTACATGTCTACCAAATTTTGTATCCTAAATTCCTCATTTAGGCACTCTAACGCTGCACCCACAAATACATATAACTTATCATTTCCAAAAAAAATGTTATAGATAGAAAAGAACAAACTTGACATAACTATGAAATTTTTAAATAAATAAAGTCTATATTTCATAAACATGAATCAATTTCCTAGATTTCATTTTTTTTACTCAATGCAAGATATTTTGTGTAAGTATCTCAAAAAATCCAAATAATTTGAGGGATGCCTATTTTTTTAGTTTTCTATTCCATGTAACATGCCAAAAGTGACCATCATTAGCTTGCACTCTCCCCTAGTAGAGTCACAATTACTCTCTATGGGAATTCCATGCTTGCTTGTCCATTTAGATACCTTTAGTCCTCGTTCTCCATTCTTGTTACTATAATCTATGCCAAAGCATTCTCTATTTCTAGTTTCCCATCTTTATGTACTTCCTTTATCTTATTTTCATCTTTTAACCTCAAAACTAAATTTATTTTTTGAGTCTCTCCTCAACCTCCCACATTTGTTTATAGCATTTAGAAATATCACCCTCGTATTTCTCATCTTTCTTCGCAAGTTCTTCTAAACATCTACTTAAATTCCTTGAATTTCTCTTTAACCTCAAATCCGGGTCCGCAATGCAAATTTGGAGAAAGATTCCATGGCCATTTATTCTTAAAATATGATTTCAATTTAAATCAAGTTCACATCATTACCATTATATATAATTTTGTTGGCCTATCAAAACCTTCCCATCCAATATGTTGTCCCACTATCTTGTGTCACCACGCTTCTACATTCACCTGCCAACTGCTACAGGTGATGAATTATTCCGTGTTGGCCTACCTAACCCTTCATGGACCTGATATGTTCCATAATTTACTTTTGTGAACATGCCAACAATCAATATTTGTATTTGATTAATTGTTTTTCCATAAGATCAAATTAGATCAGCGTGGCCAATATGCAATCCTCATCTTCACCCACATTTTTAAAATCACTCTCCATGAGTTCTCAACATATTTTCATTTGACATGTCGTTACTCTACTGAATTGTTAATCGACTATGGCTGAGTGCATGAATTTGGTGGACGTTTCAGATGCAACTCGATTTTTAGGAAAGTAATAATGTTTATGCCATCACTTTTTCTTTTCTCAAATCATTCATAAAAANACTATGGATGAGTGCATGAATTTGGTGGACGTTTCAGATGCAACTCGATTTTTAGGAAAGTAATAATGTTTATGCCATCACTTTTTCTTTTCTCAAATCATTCATAAAAAAATAGATGTTGCACTACTAGACATTGACCTCTACATGCTATAAAAATTTCAATCCATTATCATTACATCAATACCTTGAAAAGTTTCACTAACACTTGCCATATTCATTTTGAGGTATACTCACTTAGAGACATTGACCTCTACTTGCTATAAAAATTTCAATCCATTATCATTACATCAATACCTTGAAAAGTTTCACTAACACTTGCCATATTCATTTTGAGGTATACTCACTTAGATAATTTTAAAAAATATTTAAAATTACTAATTTTATTTTGGAAAAATAGCGTGACACTATTATTATTTGTTATCTACATATTTTCCAATTTTTGTATATTGTTTCCATCATTTAGGAATTCAAAGGATTCACTAACATGGAAACATACCTTATCATTTGTTGAAAAAATAAAATGTCAATTTTAGAATAATTCAAAATTGAGTTAGTTGTGCACATTTTCAATAAATAAAATTTATATATTTGGAAAGGTGATTCGATTTCTTACTTTTCATATTTTTAACTGAAAGTAAGATTCATTTTGTACGTATGTCAAAATACCCATATAAGGTGAAGTATGTTTGTTTTGCAGGTATGTTGCATCTAACTTACAAAAAAAGACCATCATTATCTTGCACTCACCCCTATCTACTTTGCTCAATTTATTGCATGCTTTCCTCCTTTGACTTGACACAACCATTAAGATTTCAAAGATTTAAGCCTTCACAATGGTAGGCAATATGTGGATCTTTCGAGTGTTCCCTTGAGCTTTTTTATCCTATAATTGTTTAATTTTTGCATGTTTTATGGACTAAATACATATGTGTTTTTCAATAAACCCATCCATTGATTAGATGATTTGAATCATGATTTTATATTGCATGAGAAGTGCGCTAAAAATTCAAGGAGATTTCCTAGATCTTTATGATTTGAGTGTGATTAAACATAATATTCATTCCATTATTTAGCATTGTGTAAAGGATAAAAATAACATTATGTACATGGAAAACATTCAATAGTGATCTCAAATATTTAAAAGCAATAGTTGCATTGTGTAAATGATAAAGAGAGCATTTCTTAGATACAAACATTTAATAGCGATGGCAAATATTTAAGGGTAACAAGCTCTCACTTTTTATTGTGCTCTTTAGAAAACGAGAAAATTTATTTAGATGATAAGTTGTGGAAAGTTATGATGTTTCATATACTAATTTATGTATTTTATTCATTTATATTTATATAATATTTTTTGTTAAACTAATTTATAGGATTTTATATGACTTACCAAAGTTTATAATATTTTATAGTTAGTAATAATAATAATAATAATCAGACCCAGATTTCTACCATGAATACTTTTACCATAATTATATTTTTGACATTATCAATGTTTTGCAAAATGTTGTTTTCAGCAATTCCCAATGATTTAACCAAACCATAGTATCTTTACACCAACACTACTTAAACATAATTAATTTTAATTTAAGTTATTCCACTTAATTATTTTACATTTTTAATATAAAATATTAAAAAACATTCACTAAAAACACCTCTTGAAATGACAACCATTTTAATGTTGAGCAAGTGCAATGAGTTTGTTTTAAGATTTCGCTTTCATTTTTGCAAGTTAGTCTCTGTTTTTTAAATTAATTAAACATTCTATTTACAATTGTTGATAAATCTTTTAGCAAAATGTCACACAATGGAGTTTGATGAATATTGAATGCTCAATGAAAATGTAAAATGTGTTCTTCCTTGCAACGAGTCAATGTAAAATTTATGTTGAAAATAAATATCTGGTGTTTAATGTCAATTTGAGATCGAATGAAACATGGAAACTTTATTTTCGAAAGCAACTTCATGCTTATCAGATTTACAAAGCATCTATGGGTTGGTGCAGGTTAAAGTTAAATGTAAATTGGTCATAGTAAAATTGAAGACAAATTTGTTATTTTTTTTACAACATATTATATGTATTAATATTTTAATTTAATAAACCTCTGTTTAATAGGGTTTCTTCACTATGGTGCTCAAGGTTGAAATTTAACATCTTATTTTACATGTCAAGAAATTTTTATATAATATTTTAATTTTAATATTGTATTTAGTTTAACATTTAAATCTTAGTTTTATCTTTACCACTCATAATAATAGTTGTTTTTCTTTTAAATACCAATCATAATAACTTTATAAAACATTGAGTTTTCATTACTAGTGTAACTGAATATTGGCACCCAAATTGCATGTAGAGGAACACTAAAGATCAAATTGGGGAAAGAGGATTGAATTGACGTTAAGAAAATCCAGATCACTAACAATGGGTATATATACAAGATGGGTATATATACATTAACACAAGAAAAGTGCCCACAAAAATATCCAACTAAAATCCCCATAGTTTTGATATTTTATGTATATTAAAAAAAACTAAAATAGAGACTATATGGAGCACAAATTTGCATTTCACTACTTTTGAATGACACGTCCACTTACAACAATTGCTATAAACTATTGTACTTTTAACATATAGGATCAATATAGGTGTTCAATTGAGGTAATAGTTAATTCAAGTGTTGATTTAAAGCCAAGCATATGAAGGGCAAGGGTGAAATTCTTATGGAGATTTTTGGATCATGACCCTTACATGAACATTCTCAACCAAAACCAAATATTGGCATTCGATAAAACTATTATAAATGCAATCTCGTAAATTTAGCAAACATTCATCCGAGTTAAGGATATATCATGAATTTGTCAAAGACTATCTATATATAAATATTTTTAAAAATACTTTCTTCAAGCTTTATTTTTATTAATAAAATTAATTGAATCTCAAAAATTCCGTAAACAATATATCATGAATTTTGAGATCAAACTCATTTATATAAAAAGAATTTAAAAAATACAAAAATAAATTAAATTTGTAATTTTGCATATGCACTATAAATTTTTTTTTTAATTATAATCCAACAAGATTTACCTACTGGCTTTTGTATAAGGAATAGTGTAGGTCATTATGATAAACCAACAAATACTATGGATCCCAAAAACTAACAAATGCTATGGATCCCAAAAACTATTTCAATGTGTTTGACTCTTCATCCAAGCCAAATTTAAAGCTTATTTTTATTGTATGATGATGTTAAGCAATATGTTTAGTAACATTGTTGGCTATAGTTACAAAGAAGAGGAAAATGCAAACAATAGCAAAGAAGATTACTACAACTTCTATGCCTTCCATTGGCCATAAGGTAAACAGTCATAGAAAATACTATGACCCTTATGAGTCAACATACTAAATATTAAAAAACGTTCCTCCACTTAGGATAAGTGAGACAATGTGGAGAGAATTCATCCTATCAAGGGCCACCACTGAATTCCTCGCAAGTAAAAAGTTCACATATTATATAATAAAGTTTTTCAGAATGTCTATTGTCTTGTAATTTTGACTTATATATGTTATTTTTAATTGATTACTAGGATATGAGGAAAAAACAAGGAAAATAGAAGAAAGGATAGGGACTTGCACACCTCTTGACATCGAGGTTATCAATGGGTCGAAGATGATATGGTATAAATTTGTAATGATATTTTATCCGATATGAGAAATATTAGAATATTTTAGTTTCATTTAAATTTCACAACTTAACCATACTATTTTATGTGTTCTAACTAGAAAAACTCTATAGCCTTTGATGATACAACTACTAGCATTACTAGGGATGATTTATGAAAGAAGTTTCATCAAAATAAGGATGGCACTCCAATCACACCAGCTGTAGGAGAAACAATGGTGTGTTCTCAAACTTTTAACTTATATATTGATTAAAATTTCATTTTACATGTTGGAAATGTTTTCTTCTATGATTTGATTTAATTATATATCAATGTTAGAAAAAAATTGAACAAGCACAAGTAGAAGTTTCATCTCAAGACTTTGCAGATAGGGATGACTCCCTTGCCAAGGTACTATAGGTTGATGCAAGAGGACGATGTCGTGGTGTTGGATTAGGAGTTATTCCGACTAACTTGTTTGGAAAAATTCCATACAAGGAGGCATTAGCTGTGAGCCAAGTAACAGTGAAATAAGAAACAGAGGAAATCTCATATTTGAAAACAACAATAAGTGAACTATTGAAAAGAGTAGAAGATATGGAGAGAGAACATGTGGTCAACAAAGAAAGTGTTAGTGTCAAATTCTTTACTCTTGTCTTAGTATACATATTTTCACAGTAATGATCTGAAGGCTAATATCTGAATGCTCATATAAATAGTGGCCTATTGTACAAAATGCTCAGGATGAAATCACGCATGTGGTGGAGGTTAGTTGTTTATTTATTATTTGACCAAGCATAGGAGAAGATAAAAAATTGTCGAAGTATGGAATTATTCGTAAAATCTTCCTGACTGGCCTTAGGGAAATGCATGCCATGACGTATTGTATGATGATAAAAACATTCTGAGAGTGTGGATCTCTAGAGTGTTGTGTGGTGCATCCAACCATATCATTACCCTGACCAAAAAGTATTTTAGGAAGAATATATCAATCTGCCAAAAGTGCCTCTCAGCCATATTTGCACTGCTATAGAAAAATGCCCGCCAAGGGGAGAGAAAGAAGCTCCATAACATGAAAGTGGTCTTGATGCTTTATTGAAGAAAATGCCTGCAACATAAATGCTTTGTTGAATAAAACGCTTGCAACACATGGGGATATTGTAGGTTGTTGTTTTGTCTACTCAACCATGGTCTCATTTTGTCCAAATAGACCCTAAAGTAGAATTTATGGGCCTGCCACAACTGTTGTTTAGGGAAATTAGACCAAGCATAGGAGAAGATAAAAATTTGATAAAGTATGGAATTATTGGTAAAATATTCCTAACTGGTGTTAGGGAAATGCCCACCATAGCTCATAGGATGACGATAAAAATATTTTGAGACTGTGAAACTCTAGAGTGTTGTATGGTGCATCCAACCATATCATTAGCTTGACCAAAAATTATTTCAAGAAGAATATATCAATCTGCCAAAAGTGCCTCTCAGCTATATTCACACTACTGCAGAAAAATGCCGGCCAAGGAGAGACAAAGAATATCTAGAAGATGACTATGGTCTTGATCCTTTGTTGAAGAAAATGCCTGCAACACAAATGCTTTGTTGAAGAAAATGTCCGCCACAAATGATTTGTCGAAGAAAATGCCCGCAGGACATGGGGATATTGTAGCTTGTTATTTTGTCTACTTAACCATGGTCTCAGTTTGTCCAAATACAACCTGAATTAGAATTTACGTACTTTCCACAACTGTGGTTTAGGGAAACTATACCAAGCATAACAGAAGATAAAAAATTGACCGAGTATGGAATTATTGGTAAAATCTGCCTACCTGGCCTTAGGGAAATTCCCGTCATAGGTCATAGGATGACAATAAAAATATTCTGAGACTGTGAATCTCTATAGTGGTGTATGGTGCATCCAACCATATCATTATCCTGACCAAAAATTATTTCAAGAAGAAGATATCAATCTACCAAAAGTTCCTCTCAGCCATATTTTCACTGCTCCAGAAAAATGCCCGCCAAGGAGAGAGAAAGAAGATCCAGAAGATGAAAGTGGTTTTGATGGATTCAACGTTTTGGCCTCTACCCAATGTGCATATTACTTTCCAAGTTTGAAGGAAAAATGAAATCATCTTGGTGACCTAGGGTTTCAAGAGAACTCATTAAGTGTTAGACAACGAGTTTGAGAGACCACTTGGAAATTCCCACAAGGGGGTGTTCCTTTGATCAAAAAATTCATCAGATGATATGGTCTTGTTCATTGTTGAAATGGATATATAGCCATGATCTTGGTTTTTATTTTGGATATCTTTAACATTAATATAATTTATTTTCCACATTGTAGAAAGAATAACAAGAAGACCAAAATTAAATATTTAAAGGAATATGCTTGCAGCAAAAAACAAATTAATATGCAATAAATAACAATAACAGTAAGATGATTTCTTAACTCAATTGAGGCCAAGATAAGTTTATGTATTTTATTAAGTGTAGTTGCTAATCTTGCATTCCTCATCTTGCATTTCTAAGCATGCATTCCTCGACGTGCATTCCTAAGCTTGCATTCGTTGTCTTTCTTTCCTAAGCATGCATTCATAAGCTTGCATTCGTAAGAGTCAATTGCTCGGTGTGCATTCCTCGGCATGCACACCAAACCAACCATGACTGGTGGAATTTAATTTGGGTCATCGTGTACTATGAAGCAGATGAAACAGGGGCGTCTTGTACCATGGCAGTAAAAACTGGGGCCTTCTCTACCACGACATCAGGAAAAGTGTGGGGTTCCCAGGTTGAATGGTTCACAATGAAAAAATTCCAAGAGAATGCTGCTGAATGGAGTGATACAAGCATATGGCCAACTGGTATGTTAAATATCCTTTTAAGAGAAGGAGTGAATAGGTTTATTTTTGGGCATTTTAATTATCAAAAAGATGAGATAGATGATGCCATCTATAATTATGATCAGGGAGCTATGGAATTGCATATTTTCAGGAAGAGCGTTCATCTAGACCCCAATTTGGTTGCTAGAGCAACCAAAATTTCATGAAGAGAGGGGGAAATGTTAAAATCATGGAAAAACCCCAAGGAAGAAAAGATTCAGATGTCCAGTCAAATTTGTGGGAAATGGGTTGTTGTTCTCATAAATGGTCTAAAAATGGAATATGTTCCTCAAGGAATATACAAATCCCTAATTCAGATTATCCTTAGGACCATTTTAAATCACCACAAGTGGAATGATATTTTGGGTGAATGCATGAAGTTGGCCATACACCGGGTTGAAGACATAGCCATAGATGTCCCTCATCTATTTGCTAGGAAATTGCACTCTGCATTGCAAGATAGTAAAATGAAGAGGGTCAAGTTCAGTTACCCGGGAACGCTACAAAAAATTATTGATTTATGTCGACCCATTGTT
>LPNX010541236.1:139460-156037 GCA_001517045.1 Pseudotsuga menziesii
CAGAACTAAGGATGTCCAAATTCTTGATTTGGTACATCTTGTTATAGGTTTAGAGAAAATAACTGTGGAAACTGAAAAAATAATTGGCCAGAAGGATCAACTTATTAAGGATCAATGTTCTAAATTTACCGTAGTTCTAGCATAATCGATTTCTGAACTTGATAGACTGAAAGACATGTATCAGGCTCAAAAGAAATAACATGAGGAAAATATAGGGATACTTGAAAATGAACTGAAAAATAGGCCTGAAGTTTTGAACATGCCACCACTAAAGACTATATTTGGTTAGGAAGTAGAACTTCAGCAAGAATTGAAGAAAAAAGAAACATTTATTGCAGGTTTGAAGGTTGAGTTTGAAAAGGAATTGAGAGAAATGATCATTAAATAGAAAAATGAGATTGCAGAATATGAAACAAGATTGGAAAAATTGAATAAAACAATTATAAAAAAATGAGTTGCTACAAAAAAGAGAACTGAAAGGATTTCAGAAACTCTTGAGGCTAAAAGTGCTGGAAGAGGAAAAAAATCAACAGTCAAGGGTAAAAAAGTCTGCATAGTATAAGAATAAAAAATCAAGGGTAAACAAGGCTTCACACCAGATGAATCAGCAGTCAGGGGTAAGTAGGTTTGCACACCAGATGAATCAACAATCAAGGGTAAACAAGTCTGCACACCAGAAGAATCAACAACCAAGGGTAAATAGGTCTACATACTAGAACAATCAACATTCAAGGGTAAAAAGGTCAGGAAAACAAAAGAATACAAAGTCGAGGGTAAAAATGCCATCACACCAAAAAATTTTGGCAGTACAAAACTAGGTGATGTAACTATGGAGAGCTTACTCTAGTTTCGGAAGTCCTTGCAACAATGAGAGAAGACCTTGAATGAATTTGCTTCAACCATAAAGGCTGTAGAGTTAACATTTGACTCGTGAGATCTAACATTGAAGAAGAATATAGAGGAGAAGAAGGCCAAAATTAGAGACCTTCACCAAAAACTATTGGAGAAGGGAAAAGCACTACATTTGGGATGTGATAGTAAGATACAAGATTTGAAATTTTCCAAATTAAAACTTTACAGAATAAACGTGTGGCAGAAGAAACTTTTTATACTCCATCTAATAGCGATTTGATGACACACGAGCTCGAGAAGGAGGTACAACAGGTCAAGAGAAAATTAAGTGCAGTTCAATTTGAGCTGAAGTGGAAAAAGGATGATGTTAAAAGAAAGGAATATCAACACTCAAAAAAGAAAAATAATAATGTAGAGATGTTGAATAAATTCCTAGAAGAAAAAGATAGATTGCATAGAAAAGTGATAAATCTTGCAAACAAAGTGAAAGAGGAAGAAAAAAATTAAAACGTATGGCTGATGAATCTTCTGTAGAATTGGAGGGTTCTAGAAAAGGAAAGAGAAGCTATAAAAAAATTTCTTATTCTAAAAAGGAGGAATTGCAAAAACCTCCCAAGCAGCCTAGAGTTCTAAAATAATATGGTGTACATTTGATGTCTATATACATACTAATATCGTTGTAATATAAATTGTCAGTATTTCTCGGCAATGCATATATTTTGATATAGTTAATGTGTTTCTAATGTGTAATGCAAGTGTAATGCATAATCCATATGTGCATTTTTCCTATATCTAAGAGACTTTAATGTGCAACCCATACTGAGAAGTGTGTATGAAACTACAAATGATGAAATATATTCTTCGTAATATATTCTGCAAATGAATTGACATATGAAATATTCTTGAAATATATTCTACAAATGAATTTACAGATCATCATTTCATGTTATATTGAATAAATCGCACTATAACATAGACATACCAACCTTTTCTACAAACTCTTGTACTCATTTCTGTAAATTGTATAATATATAGTAAAATCCAAGTAATCCAAAACAACAATTGATAGTATTTTCCAATTTCTCATGGCTAGAACTAAAAATGCACACCAATTACAATCAAAGTAGACTGTAGGTATGAAATTTGGAAGTTTGCATACAAAAACCTAATTAGACTAGTATCGTTTTAATTTTAGACATAAATTAACCTTTTATTGTGAAATAAGAATGCATCCAACATTTGAAATGAGAATAGAACAACTGTAATGTTGGTTTCTTGTTGACGGGCATCATAGTTTGGAAACCAATCTCATGGCTCTGTAAGTTTGTATTGTCTGTATCTTTTTTATTATAATATAAATCATCATCGTTCCTTAGAAAAATTAATAAATGAGAACATAACAGATAAAGTACATTCCGAGGAAAAAACCAGAGATAATTAAAAAAAATAACCAGATCGATAGTTAAGAAAGTTTTAAAAGGGGCCCAAGAGCATTGTTTATTATATTATGCTTTCATTACAGAGCAGAGGGATATTTTCCAGTTGAATCAGTAACATCAAACAACTCTTTTAATAATAATTGTCCCTACTACCTTTTAAATTCTATTTATATACCTCAAGGGTTGGATTGACCATGTTACAAGTGGATTTCATTTGTGTTAAACTGAAATGTTGATTCATCCACGAGCCATCCTGTCCTCTGCTGTACTTTCCTAGCGTCAAACGAAGATACCAACTACTGTGGAACAAGGAAAACATGACAGTGCAACATAGGGGGGAAAACAGGCCTGAAGTGGACATGTTTCAACACCAGGGGTAGAAAGGGAGTAGAAGAGGAAGTTGCATTCTAGTTATCTGGACGGGAGATGCGAGTAGAGAAGAATTATAATAGAGATGCATAGTGTGTAAGAGATATCTATGGAGAAAAGGGAAATACTAATGAAATAAGAAAATGGTAAGGAAGAGAGAAATTCCACAGACAAACATGGCTCAACAGAAAACAACATGTAATACCCATCTGGTGTAGAGAAATTAAAAGGTGGAATTGAAGAAATCAATCCTTCTATGCCACCAAGAGGGAATGGTTGGGTTGTTGAAGAGGAACAGGGTGTTGAATCAGTGTAGGAAAGAATTCACTGAGTGATGGGAAAGGAATGTCAAATGAACATAAAAACAATAAGATGGAATGGAAATCCCAATGAAAGCCATCGAACCCAGATGAGACTATCTCCAATTCTTTCCAATTCTACCAATTTCACTCATACTATCAATGAACTCAAATTTGCGCACATCTACAGCCATATTAGACAAAAATTAACAAACATAGAGAATGGAGTCAATACATAGCCTACTGATAACAGTGGCCCTTATTTATCAATATTACATAAGAAGAAACATCATTGGTAATTGACTGCAGCTACTAGGAAGGAATCCATGGGGTCATGCCAAATCGGGATATGTGTACTTTGTTGGCCCTTCGAATAATTGAAAGGTGGGAAAAAAGGTTAATCACAAGGAAATGCTGAGTTCATGTCTGGGTGATGCAATCATTCTCAATTCCATCAGAATCCGACTCAATTCGGGTTCATCGAATCATAGAATTTGATGGTTTGTTCAGTGACATATTTGAGACTCAGTTGAAAGTTCAGAATATGATAGGTACAGAAAAGAAAAAACTTCCATTTACAAATTTATAAGATTATATGACGTATTTTACACTTAATTAGTTCAGCACGTGTATGACAAGTTGAGGTATGGGACAATGAAATCAGGAATGTGCGTGCATTTTACTGAATCAAGTCATTTTTGGATTGCTTTACTCAAAAGCATTCCCAACATGCAAAAACTATGGTTTAGGGTAATTAGACCTGCAAAAACATGCAAAAATTACAAAACTGTAGTTTAGGAAAATTAGACTAAGTCTAGGAGAAGATAAAAAATTGTCCAAGTATGGAATTATTGGTAAAATGTTCCTAACTAGCCTTAGGGAAATGCCTGCCACAACTCATAGGATGACGATAAAACATTATGAGACTGTGGATCTCTAGAGTCTTGTATGGTGCATCCAACCATTTAATTATCCCGACCAAAAAGTATTTCAATAAGAAGATATCAATCTGTCAAAAGTTCCTCTCAGCCATATTTGCACTACTTCAGAAAATTCCCACCGAGGAGAGAGAAAGAAGATCCAGAAGATGAAAGTTGTCTTCATGGATTCACCATGGATTCAACTTGTTGGCTTCTACCCATTGGGAATCTCACTTGCCAAGTTTGAAGGAAAAACGAAATCACCTTGGTGACCTAGGGTTTGAAGAGAACTGGTTAAGTGTTAGACAAAGAGTTTGAGAGACTACTTGGAAATGCTTGCAAGGGGGTGTTCCATTGATGATAAAAATCATCTGATGATATGGTCCTATTCATTGTTGAAATCGATATCTATCCATGCTCTTGGTTTTTCTTATGGTGACCAAATAAGGAAAATATCAACCTATAAAAATAGAATAAAGTTCTTATTTTGCATACTAAAGAAAGAAAAAATGGTTGTGTTGTAAAGGGGATAACTAATGCCCGCATTAAGGTTGATGCCCGCACTAAGGATGATGCATGCATGGCATGGCATGACATACATGAAAATTTGGCATGAAGTCGAAATCATTGTTGCATTATGACATCGTTTTGGAGAAATACGAAAAATTAGTGAAAATCAGGAGATTGGCTAAGTATGGGAATATTGGTCCAAGTAGCCTTAAGAGGATGCCCACCATAAATGGTTTGTTGAAGAAATGCCCGTACCACATGGGGATATTGTGGGATGCTGCTTTTTCTAATCAACCATTGTATTAGTTTACCCAAAGACATGACCCTGAAGAATAATTTATGGACCTTTAAAAACTGTGCTTTAGGGAAATTAGACCAATCCTAGGAGAAGATAAAAAATTGTCCAAGTATGGAATTATTGGTAAAATCTGCCTAAATTTCCTTAGGGAAATTCCTACCAAATCTCAGAGGATGAAGATAAAAATATTATGATACTGTGGATTACTATAGTCTTGTATGGTGCATCCAACCATATAATTATCCTGACCAAAACTTATTTCAATAAGAATATATCAATCTTCCAAAAGTGCCTCTCACCCATATTTGCACTATTCCAGAAAAATGCCTGTTGAGGAGAGAGAAAGAAGCTCCAGAAGATGAAAGTGGTCTTGATGGATTCACCTCATTGGCCTCTACCCATTTGGAATCTCACTTTCCAAGTTTGAAGGCAAAACGAAATCACCTTGGTGACCTAGGGTTTGAAGAGAAATCGTTAAGTGTTAGAAAAAGAGTTTGAGAGACCACTTGGAAATGCTCGCAAGCGGTTGTTCCATTGATGATAAAAATCATCAAATGATATGTTCCTCTTTATTGTTGAAATGGATATCTATACATTCTCTTCGTTTTTCTTATGGTGACCAAATAAGGAAAATATCAACCTGGAAAAATAGAATTAAAATCTTATTTTGCATACTAAAGACAGAAAAAATGGCCAAGTGTTGTAAAGGGGCTAATGATGCCCTGATTAAGGTTGATTTCTACACTAAGGATGATGCTCGCATGGCATAGATTATGATGTTCCATGAAGTAGAAATCATTGTTGCATTATGGCATCACTCTGGACAAATATGACAAATTAGTGAAAATCAGGAAATTGGCCAAGTATGGGAACATTGGTCCAAGTAGCCTTAAGAGGATGCCCGCCACAAATGGTTTGTTGAAGAAAATTCCCACAGCACATGGAGATATTGTAGGTTGTTGGTTTTTCTACTCAACCATGGTCTTAGTTTGTCCAAAGACATGACCCTGAAGAAGAATTTATGGACCTCCCAAAACTGTGGTTTAGGGAAATTAGACCAAGCTTAGGAGAAGATAAAAAATTGTCCAAGTATAGAATTATTGGTAAAATATGCCTAAATAGCCTTAGGTAAATGCTCCCCATATATCATAGGAGGACGATAAAAATATTATGAGACTGTGGATCTATAGAGTCTTGTATGGTGCATCCAACCATATAATTATCCTCACTAAAAAGTCTTTCAATAAGAAGATATCAATCTTCCAAAAGTGCCTCTCAGCCATATTTGCACTGCTCCAAAAAAATTCCCACCAAGGAGAGAGAAAGAAGCTCCAGAAAATGAAATTGGTCTTGATGGATTCACCTTGTTGGACTCTACCCATTGGGAATCTCACTTTCCAAGTTTGAAGGGAAAACAAAATCACCTTGGTGACCTAGGGTTTGCAAAGAGCCGGTTAAGTGTTAGAAAAAGAGTTTGAGATACCACTTGGAAATGCTCGCAAGGGGGTGTTCCATTGATGATAAAAATCATCAGATGATATGGTCATGTTCATTGTTGAAATGGATATGTAGACATGCTGTTGGTTTTTCTTATAGTAACCAAATAAGGAAAATATCAACCTGGAAAAATAGAATAAAAATATTATTTTGCATACTAAAGACAAAAAAAATGGCTAAGTGATGCCCGCATTAAGGTTGATTCCCACACTAAGGATGATTCTCGCATGGCATGGCATGGGATAGATGATGATGTGACATGAAATCGAAATCATTGTTGCATTATGACATCGTTCTGGAGAAATACGACAAATTAGTGAAAATCAGGAAATTTGCTAAGTATGGGAATATTGGTCCAAGTAGCCTTAAGAGGATGCCCCCCACAAATGGTTTGTTAAAGAAAATTCCTGCACCACATGGGGATATTGTAGGATGTTGTTTTTTCTACTCAACCATGATCTCAGTTTGTTTAAAGACACCCTGAGGAAGAATTTATGGACCTGCCAAAACTATGGTTTAGGGAAATTAGACCAAGCCTAGGAGAAGATAAAAAATTGTCCAAGTATGGAATTATTCGTAAAATGCCTAACTGGCCTTAGGGAAATGCCCACCACAACTCATGGGATGATGATAAAAATATTATGAGAGTGTACATCTATAGATTCTTGTATGGTGCATCCAACCATATATTTAGTGTGACCAAAAAGTCTTTCAGGAAGAAGATATCAGTCTGCCAAAAATACCTCTCAGCCATATTTGCACTGCTCCAGAAAATGCCCACTGAGGAGAGAGAAAGAAGCTTCAGAAGATGAAAGTGGTATTTCTGGGTTCACCTTGTTGAACTATACCCATTGGGAATATCACTTTCCAAATTTTAGGGAAAAATAAAATCACCTTGGTGACCTAGGGTTTGAAGAGAATTGCTCAAGTGTTAGAAAAAAAGTTTGAGAGACCACTTGGAAATGACCGAAAGGGGTTGTTCCTTTGATGATAAAAATCATCAGATGATATGATCCTGTTCATTGTTGAAATGGATATCTATTGATGCTCTTGGTTTTACTTATGTTTACCATATAAGGAAAATATCAACCTTCCAAAATAGAAGAAACATGTTATTTTGCATACTAAAGACAGAAAAAATAGCTAAGTGTTTTAAAGGGTATAAGTGATTCCTGCATTAAGGTTGTGTTGCAGCTGCAACAATTTTCCACAAATTCAAAAAATTTCAGGACCCTCCTTTTGCTTATTTTGGTTTGACTGTTGATTTGGTTTGATGATTCTCCAGAAAGATTATTCCTAATGTCAGAAATTTTTTACTAAATGTTTCAATTTACCTTGCCATCGAACGCATTGTTGAGTATTTGAGTCAGGGGTTTAGTCATTTGCGCTTCCGCCGTGGTGGAAGAGTGATAAGTAACTAGCTCCGATATTTTTTCTCCGATGAACTTTGTATCAATCGACTATCGTCTAGTTTTTCGTCAGGACTTCTTGTCTCTAAATCTTCCGCAGTGGCGGACGACGCATCACCTCAATTTTTCCGATCCCGCCGATTTATTTCACCGATCATTAAATTTTAAGTTTCCACCGTTGCGGCTTCGAAGAAGGTTGTCTTCCTGGTGGTTTGATTTGTTTTCCACAGACTTGATGTTTTTGTTCAATTTTTATCTCCAATTTTTCCAAGTTGCGGAGCTGAATGTCTTTTACGATTCCGTTGTTGCGGCTCCTCATCTTTATATTGCTCCGACGTTTAGTTTTGTGAGCTATGATGCTTTATTGGTTGCTTCTGGATGCCTCGGAGGTTCATTTAGTTGTTTTACCACCCGACGTTGCGAGAGGAGATGTTCTTGTGACCTTCGATCCTTATGTTTTCGTCGTCCGATGATTTCTCCCACTGCTCATGGTTGACCGTATATATATATGGGGTTGGATAGGTGGATTATTCTATTTTTATTTTGGACTGTCATGCACTGTCATTTTCATGCAATGCCATTTCGTTCGAGCTTTCCAGGACCCCGCTATCAGTGTACCCTCATTCCCAAGTGGCTCAACTGTGGAAGCCTAGCAGTCTTCCTCCCGCCAGTTGCACAGCAGTTCTAGGTAGGCTCTTGTATGCATTATCCCGTTCCGTTTGAATGAGCGTTTTGATTATTATTACACAGTTAGGTTTTCACACCTGTTTTTCCTTGGTCCCCGTAGTTTACATGTATATATGCTGGGGGCGCATAGCATAACTGTCAGTGGGGGAGTTTTGTGGCCCATGGGTTATTTTTCCTTCGCGGCCATTATGATTGACGACCCTGCACTTGGTGGTTGGGGAAATTGGCGCAGGCTGCCATTACGTTGTGTGCACCAATCTGCCCCAATTTTTGATGGGCCATGCGGGGAAGGTTTTTCATGGATTCCCTATGAAATGTTGGACTATTTTCCCCCACTTAGGTTGTCCACATCTCAAACCAAGGTCGCGCTTTACCTCACTATTTCGAAGTGACCCGGTTCACGGCCCGATTTGAACCTGAGCCAGTCTGGAGGAGAATAGCACTGCACACCATTAGACGGACCGTAGATGGCATGTAGGTAGTATTTTTTTTGAGGCACCCCATTGAGTAAATTGAATAGGTTCCCCTGTCGTTCTACGTAGCACAGTAGTCATGGCGCCAGTAGAGAGCCCGAGGTTTTCTCGGTTTAATGTAGACTTCGTTTCCCACTCAAGCTTTGTTGATTGAGCCGGCTTCAAGGTTAGATAGGAGTATTTGTGTGCAAATATTTGCTTCATTTAATTAATTTCTGTCATGATATACATAGATGAGGTAAAATATTTTTTACATTGTTATTTTAATCTCTGCAAATTATCCAGAAATAGCCTAACATTTACAATTTTATACGTGACAGGAAGATTCCGAACTCAAAATTTCAAAGCGCCAAAAGAAGAAGTCCCTTGTGGTTGAAGAAGATCCTGACGTAGAAGTCATTACCAAGATCGAATATATTTATGAAGATACCAAATGTATAACTGGTGTAGAGCCTGAGTATCAGTGGGGATACATCTACAGGTTGATCACGTGCCGAGAGGTGCCTGATATAGGCTTTGAGGAAGAAGGCATTTATGCCAATATAGAAAGGTCTTCACTGATGAAGATTACTACAAGACCAGAGCTATTTCCATGCTCTGAAGTGATTGGGTGGATTCTGCCCAGGTTAGATGTAACCACTATGATTCTTGAGAATGTTGACAAACAAGGCTATGCTGCCTATAGCCTAGGATATGTAGCCCTGACCTACCACCTGCCAGAAGCACAAATATTTTTAATTCAAGACTGGCTGAGAAACATCAGAATGGACCTCTTTAAGACCCTCAAGAGGATGCTCTTTCCTGGAAGAAACTTTAGAACCAAGCCAATAGGAGAATATGATACTGTGAGCTTAAGGACCCCTTACAGGTTCATTGCCTTAATGCTCAATAGAAGTTTTGGAAGAGCTCATGGAAAAAGCTTCAAATTGGAGTGGATGCTGATTATTTTTTATGTCGCGACACAGGGGACCATTTTCAACTGGGCCAACATAGCGTCGAATAGTATTTCAGCCTGTGTGGCCTCAAGTTTGGGAGGAGTGTCCCAAAAGAGGTCAAAATTTTACATGAGCACCATAATCATTGATTGCATACTGTGCAATCAACCTTTCCCCGGCCTAAGATGCATCTGGGACCGAGAAAGGATACCTATCTACTCCGCATACAAACCACTGTAGGCTCACAAGTACCACAATCATTACAGGGAGGTCTATGAGCATTTTATCATACCATTGTATACTCTTATTTTCCTGAAAGAATGTGACTGCATGTCTGAGGAGGCACTGCAGGTGATCGAGGAATATGCTGATTATTACCTGATTGAGGAGGGGCTCTATTTTAGAATGTTTGGAGGCTCTAGAGCACCCTCCTTGCTGCCCAAATATGCCACCGACTATATAGTTCATAAAGAGGCAGTTAGGCAAGTCTTTCTGGATGGCATAGGAATATTTTTATTTGAACACAAGAAGGCTGCATATACTCCTCTTCCTTTCAGGTTGGGGAGTTATAAGTTTACCAGAGTGAAGAAGGCAGATGAATTTGTGGAGGAATTAGAAAAAGTTTCATTTTGGTGAAATGCCCTTCCACAGGAATGACTCCCACAACAAGGTTGCTGAACACTACAAAGAGGCCAATGTCCACTTTGAATACACCCACCATTGGGACAAATAAGATTCCATCTTCCGCAGTGCATTGAACATAACAGCCTTGAGGAAAAGGTTCAAAAAGAAGATCACCACCAAAGGTGGAAAGGGGCAGGATGAGCAAGCAAAAGCCGATGAGGAAACTGGGAAAAGAAATGAGGAAGCCCAAAGGTTAGACCGAGAAGCCAAGGGGTGGCTGAAGGGAGAAGAAGAATAGAATAGAAGAGCTGCACAAGAGGCAGCTAGAAAAGTAGAAGAAGATGCCAGACTTGAAGAAAAAGAAAGAAAAAGGAAGCTAGATGAGGAGCTTCAAAAACAGGAGGCAAAGAGGATGAAACTGACCCAGACAACGACAGAACAGTCAGCCTCTAACATAGCTGACATTGAGACCCAAGACGTGGAGAACCCAGAGCTTCAGGACCCAGAAGTACCTGCTGTTAGCACACATGGACAATCTATGGTCCCCACACTCAGACTGGTCCCCTTTAAACGGAAGATAGGGGAGGAAGTCCCCGATTTTAATACTATCTTTTATGACAAGGAAAGAAAAAGGATAGTGAAAAGAACTGGAAAGAAGGTTGAAACAGGGGGCCTATCTGGGAAGATGATAACTGGTACGACTATTGTATACGGAATAGACCGAGACCCCAGATTTACTATTAGAGCAGGGGCTACATTGATCCATGCTACACAGGACAATGTAGATAAGATAATGACAGATCTAGAGTAATCTAAGAAGTCTTCTTCTCAACTGAAAGACACATTAAGAAAGGAGAGAGAACAAAATAACAAGTTGAAGAGAAAATTTGAAGACGTGCAAAAAGAGATAAAGTCTTCAAAGGCTGAATTGCAGGTTCTCCAAGTAGAAAGAATATCTATGGAGATCGCCCATGAGTGTCTCAAGAGAATACAACAAGAATATCAAGAACTGAGGGCAGAAAAGGAGCAGCTACAAGGAAAGATAGAAGATCTAGAGCTGAAAAAGGCCACCTTGGAGGTGAATGAAAGGCAATCTGAAGAACAAGAGGCAAAGCTTCAAGAGCAAATTACCTCTCTGACAGCAACTTTCAAGGAAGCCAAATAACAATAGGTTAACCTCCAGCCTTTCAAAGATCATGTGCTGGCACAGAAATCCAATATGCTGCGGTTGCAGACAGCCATAGAAGAAGAAAGATGTAGGGTTTTTCAAGTAGATGGTCGGTTGGAGGAGATTTTAGATACCTCCTCTTATTTTGTTGATATATCTTAGGACATCCTGGAAGTCCTGACAGTAAGGATGGAAAGGCTAGAGGACAATGAATAATTTCCTGCAGAGCTTCCCTCGAAAGATTGATAGACCCTTAAGCAGGATTATGACTTACTGGAATTTGCTATTAATACAACCGAGGAATTCAAAAAGGCTGTTAGAAATACAAAAGGGGCATGCACATAGTTCTTCAGAAGGCTCCTGATTACCTACAACCAGTGTCAAGTAGAAGCTGAGCAGAGACTGGATGCTTTTTCGGACCACAACTTGTTTGTGGAAATTTTGCAGAAAAGGCACCAAGAAGAGGAAAAAAAAATACAGCACATTAAAGCTTTTGATGACCAGACCTTAAGGAATGAGGTAGATCATTCCGCAGTCAGTGCGCAGCTATTAGAAGATCAGCTTCGTTTGAGTGCAGCCAGAATTGAAACCATCAAGAACCAGGCTGCAAAGTTAGAGATAAATATTCATTTTTTGGAATCTTCTGAGTTTGAAGGCCTCGCCTCAGAGGCTTTAGCTTGGAAGAAATTTCTAAATGCTCAAGTGGGACCCTCCTCGTGAACATTGGTTCATTTTCGTAATCTGCTGCAATTTTGTAAACACTTAGTGAAAGCAAAGTTTTGGGAGGCAAAAAGTTGGGGAAGCCCAAGAGTTATTCATGGGCATCCCAACAGTCCTATTCTTTTTGTAGAAATATAAAGGACTTAGAAGAACAAAGGGATTTTTCCTAGTAAGACAAGAAAAGAGATATTGTAAGAACTACATTTTTTTGCAATAAAGAATTATTGTTTGCTTGTCGGAGAAACTTTGGTGGGACATTCAAATGTTATGCTATGGATTGGTGGAAGATGAACTATTTCATTTTTCCATCTTTTTTCCATTAACTGTGAGATCGTTCTAACTCTTAGGGCCTATTTTCTTGCTTGAATGATTTTTGGTTTATTCTATGAAATTACTACCATGAGTAATGAATGTTGTTCATAAGCAATTGGTTGTCTGATTTTCTAAATATATTTGATCGTTCATGTGTTGTGGGAAGGAATATCAGCTATCTATAATTTCTCTTTATAATGCATGTATAATACACATTACTCATTGATAAGTTACATTTCATCTCCCCAGGGATAGGTAGATAGCTATATTTACTTTATTACTGTGTATGTGATTTAGATGCTTGTGAGTTCTAAGACGAAAGGTAAGAACCTGCGCATCACTTTGTGACTACTCCTTACATCCTTATCACCTTGCATGTTAATTAGGCACGTGCATGTCATACCTTAAGTCAAAATACAAAAATATATATGGTGGATTGGGCCGCAACCAGTAAACCCTTTTAGTTTTGTTACTTGACCTATGGTATCCAGACCACAAACCGGACGGATTCCCTACACCAACCAGTCACGGGCTAGTTGGGAACGTTGACTGGGGAGAATCCCTTGCTGTTGTTACCTGTGATTTTCCAGGCCTCAACAGGTTGATGAACACACTAAGGATGATGCCCGCATGGAATGGCATGGCATAGATAATGATGTGAAATGAAGTTGAAATCATTGTTGCATTATGACATCGTTTTGGACAAATACAGAAAATTAGCTAAAATTAGGAAATTGGCTAAGTTTGGGAATATTGGTCCAAGTAGCCTTAAAAGTGTGGTTTAGAGAAATTAGATTGAGCCTAGGAGAATTTAAAAAATTGTCCAAGTATGGAATTATTGGTAAAATATGCATAATTTGCCTTAGGGAAATGCTCGCCATAGCTCATAGGATGATGATAAAAATATTCTGAGAGTGTGGATCTCTAGAGTGTTGTATGGTGAATCCAACCATATCTGGAAGGCTATAATAAGAGGTTTTTCAGACAGTTTGAAGAAAGTATAGAAGCATCTTCACAATAACCCACATGCTAGGAAATGTATATTATCATTTCAAACGTACAAATTTCATATATAATGAAAAAATTATTCGATAAGTTTGCCATTGATTTTCTTTATCAGCATCTTCATAATAACCCACATGCTAGGAAATGTATATTATCATTTGAAACTTGCAAATTTCATATATAATGAAAACATTATTCGATAAGTTTTCCATTGATTTTATTTACCAGTAAACTTCAATAAGTTTAATTGCTTGACAATCAGTGAGCTGATTATTTAGGTTCTTCATTTCTTTTTCTATGTCAGCTAGTTTAGGACCCTGTATCAGCTAGGTGGCAGGTATAAGAATCTTATTTTTCAATAACTGAATCTCTTTTTATTTCTCATCCAACAACCTTTGGATATGACCAACTCCCTTATCAGATTGGCCTCTAGCAGCCAACAACTCAGTTTGCAGCTTCTTTATTTGAGTTTGGTGGGCCTTATTTTACACCTTTCTTTCCTCAATTGGTTCTCAATTTTACCTTTGGGGATCTATAACTTGGATAATGCAAGAGTGATCTTCAACAAGTGAGTAAACAAGATATATCATTTCTGTTTGTGCAGATGAATCATGTCAGGTATGGGGATATCATCCAAGTTCATTTTTACTTCAACAACTGTGTTCTTGCTTGCCATGGCCAATTTCAGAATGTTTTGGATATAATCCCTGACTGAAACCAAATACACATATTGATTATAAATCTTCCTTACTTCAAAATATAATTTCAAACTCCTTTGTGAAGTCATGTCTTTGATTCTTTTGTAATATCCACTAACTCTGCTTTGTTTTTTGACTGGGAGGAGGAATCAACAGGTGTACTATCTGCAAATGTATACTCTTTAACCTCAAATGGAGGGCCTAATATTGTCATTTTCCTTTTACCTTTGTATACAGCTGTATCTAGAACAAGTTGTCCTTCTATTCCAAGCTTTTTCCTTTTGGGAGTTTTAGCAGTTCCCTCCTCATCGATATACATTTCCTCGGGAAACTCTCTTTTATTCTTTCCTTCTGATTTACTAGACAATGGATTAATGCTCTCGGCTACAGAAAATACTTAAAAAAATTTGGGGGTGGGGTTAGCAAAACAATAGGAGGACAACTTTGGGGGGGGTCTTTCCAACCCCCCCCCCCCCAAAATGCCTTGAGAATTAGAATTTTTAGGGGGGGTTTTAAGGACCGCCCCCAAAAACCTTTAAACTATTTGGGGGGGGGGGGTTAGTAAAACCACCGCAAGCCACCTTTAGGGGGGGTCTTTCTAAAATCCCCCTCAAAAGTCTTGATAATTAGACTTTTGAGGGGGATTTTTAAGGACCTCCCCCAAATACCTTAAAAACCTTTTGGGAGGGTGTTTAGCACAACCATCGCGAAACAACTTTAGGGGGGGTCTTTCTAAAGCCTGCCCAAAAGTCCTGAGAATTACAGTTTTGACAAGGGTTTTTAAGAACATCCCCCAAATAACTTAAAAATTGTTTAGGGGTAGTTTTATCAAAACCGCCGCACAGACCTTTAGGGGGGGGGGGTTTCTACAACCCCCTCAAAAGTCATAAAAATTATACTTTTGAGGGGGGTTTTTAAGGACCGCCCCCAAATACCTTAAATCACTTTGGGGGGGTGGGGCGATTTAGAAAAATTGCTGCAAGCCACCTTTAGGGGGAGTCTTTCTAAAACCCCCCCAAAAGTCCTGAGAATTAGACTTTTGAGGGGGATTATTAAGGACCGCCCCCAAATACCTTAAAAATATTTTGGTGGGGGGCTTAGCACAACCATTGCACACCACTATTAGGGGGGTATTTTTAACCCCCCGCACCCCCCCCCAAAAAAAAAAAAAAATCTTAAGAATTAGACTTTGGGGCGGGGCGGGGTTGTCAAAACCGCCCTCAAAAGTATTGTGATTGGAATTTTTTTTTTGGCGGGGGGGTTTGTCAAAACCACCCCCAAAAGTATTGAGAATTGGACTTTTTTTTGGGGGGGGGTGTTGTCAAAACCTCCCCCAAAAGTATTGAGAATTGGACTTTTGGGGGCAGTTGTTCACAAACCACCCCCGCAAGTCTTGAGAATTACACTTTTCGGGGGGTTGTTTAAAACTGCCCCTAAAAGCCCAATTTTTGGGTCTTTTGAGGGGGGGTTTTAAGAACCGCCCCCAAAGGCCTAAATTTTTTTTTTTTGGGGGGGGGTGGTGGTCAGGTTAGCAAAACCACCCCAAAAAGGGTATTTTGTTGTAGTGAATCATCTATAGTTATTAGGGATTCCTATCATTGTTAATCAATTAATAATATATATCCAATAATTAATTATAATATATAATCGGTAACTAATAATTGACATAGTACTATATTAATAGCTAATGAATTAATTGTAGAAGTTAGGACAATAGATTTGGAAAGGTAGTAAGGTCATGGCAACAGACGAAAATGGTATGGAAGGGGGAATGACAGTGTTATGGAACCCCAGTACTGTTTACCTCTCTAACTGGTAGGCCAGCCATTTCTCACTAATGGCATAATTTAAGTCTTTAGGAATGGGGATCACAGGGACACTGGTCAATATATATGGGCCCAATGCTTTCCCTTAGAAGCAGACCTTCCTACGTGTTCTACACTGGCTAAGTGCATCGGCCCAGGAAGGGAATTGGATCATAGGAGGGGATTTCAACTTGATCACTTCACTCCGGGAAAAGAAGGGAGGCCAGAGGGTATTGTACAAATACCAAGAAGAATTCAGGGGAATGCTTGCCAATAGCCCCCTAGCAGATCTGGAAATAGGAGAAGGGTGGTTTACATGGAATAATAGGAGGGGCAGGGAGAACCTCGTTGCTTCCAGGATTGATAGATTCCTAGTGTTAGAGATAATCGTATGAGGGTATGGGTAAATAATGACAAGTGTTCTCCAACCGGCGGGTGCTAATCATTGGCCAATTAGTTTTAACTGGAATTGGTCGAATGCCCTCATGAGCAAACCCTTTTGCTTTGAATAGTTCTGTCTAGAACATAAGGACTTTAGGGGGCTGGTGGAACAATGG
>LPNX010541271.1:4530-76128 GCA_001517045.1 Pseudotsuga menziesii
ACATGATGAATATATTGTAATGATCATGGTGTGGAGCTAAAGGCCAAGGCCCCACCATTGATCGGTTATGCTATGTTTTGGATTTAAAATTTGTCACCGATTGAATATCGGGGTATGCGGCACATATTATGTTGGCCATTATGTAAATATGCATCATAATTAATTAATGGACACAACCAGCTACGACCGCGGCAACCAAATCGAATGGGGCATGATTTTCTAAGGATAAGGGGAGTGAAATATTTAACCTATGGGCCAATGGGGAAAAGCCAAATGTCTATGAGAGAACCCATCAAGCTGTCAACTACCTTTCTTGTCTTTTTCCCCAATCATTTATTTCTGCCAAAATGTGGTTGAGTTAGTTATTGCATGGAAGGGGAAGAGTATGGGCAACCAAATTCGAATTGGGCAGAGACCCATTTTTGAAAAACGTGTTCTGACTTTCTTGGCAAGAAAAATGCCCAAAAACGTATGCCATTTTGCTAGGCATTCACGTTTTCCATTTTTACTCACGTTTTGGGAGCAGCTGGAGTTTCCTGTGTGTTTTTCCTTCCACGTTTTTGGCTGTGGCTTCATTTTTCCCATGGATGGGAGGTCGTTTTTGTAATGCCAGAGACTGGGTTGTCTTCCTCACGTTTTTGGAGCTGCTGGTGCATTTTTCCATTCACGTTTTCGTGATTTCATGTGTTTTTACCCTGGCTGTGAAGAGCCATTCACGTTTTTTACTGTCTCAGCGACTATTGGCCTCACGCACTGGCTATTTGGGACGTTTTTTCCCTGCTGTGGGTTGGTTTCCCTGATAAGCTTCAGGACTGTGTGTTTTCCCCCATGTTGTGAGCCGTTTTTGCTGTTTCATTGGGGCTGTGTACTTCGTTTTCCTATTTAAGCTATGAGAGCTGAATTAATTGCCGGAGTGCAATTGTTGGTCTTCGGACTATATTGGGAGCAAGGGTGTTGGCTTAGTTGCTTGATAAACCTGGTGCTGGAAACCACACAGACAGAACTAGAGGGCTGGCCTTCTTCTCCATCACCCCTGAATAGCACTGGAAGGGAATGCAGGGCCTGAGGGACTGTGTAGCAGAGAAGGGACTGATTCCTTGTGTTGGGTGTGGATGGGTGTCTTAGAGATCAGGCTAGTTTTGGTGTGGGTGTTCTTGGCTCTGTAATGAGCTCACCAGCTTAGCAATTGCCTTCTCCAGCTCCTTAATGGCCTGATAAACCCAACTGAGTTGGCTTGGCTGTGTTCTGGTTATCTTTGGCTATGTATCAGCCTGCTAGTTCCCTTATTCCTTGGAGAATCATGCCCAGCTCGGGGGTGGCAGCGTTGCTGATAAATTGATGAGCACGCTGGCCTATGGTTGGGTGGAACGTTGCAGCGACGTAGCTGGTTGCGAAGCAAAGCTTTCATAAGATAAGTAATCTTGTGCATTTTACCTCTGCAATTCCATATTACTGTTAATTAAAATGAAATGAACATGATTGAATGAATGCATGTCTGAATGCTGTTATTTTCCGCTGTGTATGATGATTAAATTGCATCTGTGAATGGTTAATAATTCTGGGTGCATAATTTAGTTCAAATTCGCTTAAGCATTCTGTTCTAGGCGATTTTACTTCCTGTACATGTTCATGGGCGGTTAGCCCGGTTGTTTGAAGCATTAGATCGCGTCCTCTTTGCCAGTCGGAGGCATGGGGACGTGATAGAAGAGGCATTTCATCCAATCTGTTAGGTTGGCCCATTCTCTGACAGTTGTCACAAGCCTGGACATACTTCTTCGCATCCCTGAAAATTTTTGGCCAATAATAGCCCATTCTTAACACCTTATGACCTGTCCTTTTATATGCAAAATGTCCTCCACATGGCTCATCCTGAGAGGCATTCAATATATGGAAGACTTCATCCTCCCTTACACATCTTCTGATCTCAAGATCAGGACCTGTGTAGAAAAGATGACCATTTATCTAGCAATACCCGGCACTTTGTTGAATAATTTTCCTTTTCTCTTTTTTTGACAAATGTGCTGGAAGCTTTCCTGCATCCAAGTAGTTAGCAAAATCTGCATACCAAGGGGAATGAGTTGAGAATGCAAATAAATGTTCATCTGGGAAAGAATATTCAACTGGTAAGTTGTCATCACTGTTAGTAAAACGAGATAAAAAATCAGCAACAACATTTTATTTCCCATGTCTGTCAATAATGGTAATATCGAATTCCTGTAATAGTAACATCCATCTAGTTATCCTAGAATTTGTAACTAGTTTGTTCATTAAATACTTGATGGCTGAGTGGTCAATGTGTATAAAGGTGGGATATCCATTGATGTAATGCCTGAATTTGTTAATGGAGTAGACAATGGCTAAAAAATATTTCTATGTAACATTGTAATTGAGTTCAGTAGGAGCCAAGTTTTTACTGATGTAGTAAATTGCATATGGTGCTTGACCATCCTGTTGTCCCAAGACTGCTCTAATGGAAATGTCAGAGGCATCTAAATAAATGTGGAAAGGCAGAGCCCAATTGGGCCCCCTTAAGATAGGAGTTGTAGACAACCTCTTCTTAAGTTCAGTGAACGTTGTCTAGCATGCATCATTCCAAATGAATTGTACATCCTTCATCAATAAGGTAAATAAAGGAGAAGCCATTTTGGAAAAAATTTCTATAAATATTCTATAATAACCAGCATGCCCTAAAATGCTATGTGCCTCTTTCTGTGTTCCAGGAGTGGGTATATTTTCAATTACCCTAATTTTGGATGGATATACCTGGATACCATGAGCAAAGATAAATTTCCCCAACACTACACCCTCATGGCACTTTTCAGTGCTCAAAGATAGCTTGGTTTTCTCATAGTGCGTTAAAACCTTCTCTAAGTTTTACAGTGCATCCTCAAAGTCACTACCATATGGGGTAAAGTCATCCATGAAAATCTCTATACTGTCATTGACCATCTTCGAAAATATGCCAATCACAACTCTCTGAAAGGTGGATGGTGCATTGCACAAACTGAAGGGGAGCACCCTGTATGCAAAGCTTCCCCAGGGATAGGTGAAAGTGGTCTTTTCTTAGTCCTCAGGAGCAATCTGGATTTGATTGTACCTACTAAACCCATCCAGAAAGGGGAAGAACTTCTTCCTAGACAGGGTGTCAAGTACCTGATCAATGAAGGGTAGAGGAAAGTGGTCTTTCTGCGTTGCCTTGTTTAACTCTCTGTAATCTATGCAAACTCTCCATTTCCCATTATTCTTGGGTACTATCACTAGTGGAGAAACCCACTCATTGTCTGAGATCGGGTATATAAACCCTACTTCCAATATTCTTTGAATTTCCTCCTTCACTATGTCCCTAAGATTGGGGTTCATCCTTCGTTATGGATGGCACACAGGCCGGGAGTCACTCTTGATATAAATGTGGTGGGTACAAAGATTAGAAGGGATACCCTTCATATTCATGTACTCCGAGGCAGATGCCCCCTTATGCTTTCTCAAGAGAGTGATCAAGCATTCATGTTCATCAGGAGCAAGATTGGGATTGATCATCGGTGTTTTTCCCGTCTCTATCTCAACTAGAACACTTTTCAAATTTTTCAGCACTAGAAGTATGTGGGTGCCACTGACTAATGTATCCTCTATGATATTTTCTTGCTCTTCTTCACCTAGGGTACTGTTCACGATCTGATAAATTTGTTTGTTGACAGAAGTGGGCTCACTAATGAAACTATTAATGGGATTGTCCTCTATTTCATCCTTGAAAGTTAAGGCCTTCCCTATTTTTAACAGTGGTTGAATGCCCTTCTCTTCCTCTAGATCCATCCATAATGGAGTTTTAGCTTCTAGACAAGGTCGAGCTGGAGGATACAAGGTAAGGATTTTTGTTTCGATCCCATCTGATATGGTCATAGACCCTGACCGACAGCTGATGTAATCATCTGTTGTGGCTAACTAGGGTCTTCCTAGGATCATCAGGTGTCACCCTAGCTGCCACTTGGGTTGTAAAACAAGGAATTCAGCAGGGTATTCCCATGAGTCAACTGAGATGATGACGTCATCCAAGTTTCCCTCAGGTTTGATAGTGGACCTATCAGCTAGTTCTAAAATTGTAGGGGTTGGTTGAATATTGGTGAGCCCATGTTTTCATACAATTTCTATGGTCATAACATTAATAGCTACACCTAGATCTACCAGCACATTCAGTATCTATGTGTTCCCAATCATCACTATGATAGTAGGTTCCCAAGGTCATCATATTTGGCAAGGAGATTTTTTCCCATTATCAATTTAGATAGTTTCCCTATAACATGGATAGTGGGAGGATCCCTGGGCTTTCTACCTGCTTTTCTTACACACACATCTCAGACTGTTTTGGCGTAAATAGGCACATCATGGAGGGCCCACAATAGAGGAATTTTGACATAAAGATTTTTCAACTCTCCTAATAGGTTAAACTGGGGTGGTTCCACTGCTTTCTGTAGTTTTAGTCTTTCAGGATATGGCGGTTCTCTAATTAGTTGTGTATGTTTCATTTCAATAGTTGTTTCTCTATGTGTTTCAGCTGGTTTCTCAGTAGGACTTTCAACATCCTCAATAATAGGAACTACTATGTGAGATGAGTACTGCTGGTTCATCCTTTCTTTAGACACAGAGGATGGAACATCCTCAATGACTAAAGGCTCCACTCACACTCCACTACTCTCCATAATAGTAAGCGTATGTCGTTACAGGGAACTGGAGTAATGGAGCAAGTGGGCATGTTGGAAGTCTTAAACTAGTGGAGTGCTTTATTGTTTGGGTTGGGGTTAGGTTGAGCAGGCAGCTGTAGTCATATAGGCATATTAGGTGCAACATTGTTATGGATTTGCAACTGTAGCTACTGGTACTACTAGTATGGCTAAGGGTATTATTGAGGAGGGTATTGTTGGTGAGGAAACTATTGATGTGAACACTGTTGAGGAGATTGGTTATGGGGAAACTAGTTTCTTGGATGGGAGTTCCTCCACCCAGGAGACCAAGAATTATGTTGGTTTGGTGGTTGCATCCAAGGGTTCCAAGAGTTGAAATTCCGCATAGGAGGTTGAGAAGGATTCCATTGATGGTTGGAATAATGTGAAGGGAATTATGTATTCATGTGATGCATATTATTCCAATTATTCATATTATTCAAAAATGGAAATGACTCTGGAGTCATACCATGGGTTTGAGGTTTCCAAGGCTTTTTCTGGGCAATGAAGTAGGCTGGTTCCATGTCTAGAGTTGATTCCTATAGAACTTCCTTCACTTGAGGTAGTGAGGGGCACTCCTTTGTATCATGGTTCAATTCACATAGCTAGCACACTTCCACCTTGTCGAGTGGGCACTCCTTCAAGGGATGTTTCATCTGGGTCCTCTGTGGAATATCCATGAAAACGAGGTAATACTGGTGATGATATGTTTTTCATGGGGGCTTGTCCAATTGGCTGCCGAATGGGGAATTGGATTGTGGAAACTGTCCCCTCAAGTGAGGGATCATCATCATTGTGATGATTCTCCCCCATCATGTCTTCATGATCTTCCAGTTCATGTCTATTATTCATATTTTCCTCTGCTCTCTCCTGCCTTTGCTTCCTCTAATATTCCCGCTTTTGATGAAACTGTGTCCACTCCTCCTTTATCACCTCCTTCTTGCCAATGTGATGAATCATGTCTCTATCACCTTCTCCCACAGCATTAACTCTATCTTCCTCGACAAGGACACCTGAGGGTGTCACAACTCCTCCTGTTTTCTCCACTATGGAAACTGATGCTTCCACCCTAGGGGTAATTGGGATTCTTCTTACGAAGGATCCTTGATGGAAATATCTAGTAGAGGAATTGATTCTGGAAACTAGATCGTCAATGAATGTTCTTCCTCCCAATGCTAGATTTCTTCCATGACCTCGACCACTTGCAATGTTAGTATTTTGAGGATTTCTGGGAATGTCACGTTGTACTACTCTCGTATTCATGCAACCCAAAAAATTCAAAATTAAAGACTGGAGAAAAATGAATACATGCAACTACTATGGTGTCTAATAATTACCTTCCCCGAAAATGGTGCCAAAATGTTGGTCACTCTATATGCCAGCTAATTAAAACCATCATTCAGAATGCTCAATATAAATTGTCAACCCAGGGAATTATTTTTATTTCAAAGATAATTCACACTGTTTGTGCTTAAACACTTAGTAGTTGATGACTGAATAAACTGTCCTACTTATCTATTTAGTCAAACTCCTCCCATAATTAAACTGATCTAAACTACCTATCTAAGAATTCAGAATTGCAATCACTTTCCACAACTTCAATCCAGTAATGAATGATTCATGAAATAAATATCTAGACTTACTTTTGTAGAAAGTGAAATCCTAATTTACCAGACTATATGCAAATCGATTGTGACTAGTTTAATCCAACCTTAATCCAAGAATAAGAAATAACATGAATTGAACCAACAGATCTAAACTATAGTCTACCTAAATTAGAAAACCTGAGCAAGACAAGTAATTGGAAGGAACTAAGGAAGAGCTTAACTGCTATAGATATCACACACATGCATAAAGGAAATTAGCCTACACAATCGACTATCACACCACACTGCTACAGCTTAAAGGAAAATCAAATACTGAGTATTCAAGGATGCACAACGATTAAACATTATTGTTGTAGCTACTAAAACAAATGCATATAATTTAACATCCACACCACACAAACAATTAACAAAACATCTAATTAACTCAGCTATCTCTGTGGGAAGGTGGGCCCAACCTTCGAACAGAGACGCCGAAACTAACACAAGTTAAAGCACAGAGATCTGAATAATCCTGCTCCTTCTATTAAAATGGTGGAATGAAAGTACAGTCTTTGTTACATGTCACACAATAAAATATGATATTGTCCAACCCCTGGCTTTGAATATTTCCCTGTATTTATACATCAACAATCATAACCCTCACCCACTAATATTTGGTAGCCATAAAGATCTACGATCTTCAGGCTGCCTTGTTACATGCATTGTTACAGCCATGGGAGGAATTAAATAGAATCCATAAATATAGGAAATGTTGTTGCCCGAGCCAGTAAATGAATAGAAAAACCAATTCAAGAGATTCCCTAATGATTGCAGCTAACTTCAAGCAATGGCGTGTCATTGTATCTAAGTCTGTTGCATCCATGTCTATCCCAGCCCGTGTGGAATGATGACCCTTGGTTGGATCCGCGTGTAGAGATGAAACTGGCAGGTCACAGCTGGCAGTGAACACTCATCTCCTCTTTGGACCACTTAGACTGCTACACTTGTACTCTCCCACAACTTTTACTATCTTTGTAAAATCATAATGAGTTAGCATAATTCAAGAAGAAAAGTCCTAATTATAGAAATCATAAGCATTAATAAAATGAAACAATAATTAATCATACCTGTGAAGATTCGGGGATCAAGTGAGGAAATAATGTTTGTTTGGTGCACAAAATGGAGTAAGATAAGACAAACTGAGTATAATGGATGTGGTTAAAAAGGATCATTTTGGGACCCAACAGCCTTAGCCACATCTCCCTCTGGCTCTTAGAACTTTCTTACTGAAGTACTGATCCAAGTCAATTTCTTCAAGGATCATGGAGGTCCGATACTTCTTCTGATTTATATTCTTCTCTTCAAATATCTTGGTAAAGGAATAAAACATCTCTTTAGGTGTCTATAGGGAGGACACTTTTTGTATAAGGTGATCCTTGATAGAATCAGCGATAATCCTCTTGGCCTTGACCAAGTTCTTCTTGTGTAAGGCTTTTAGCCTCATCTCTCTCTGGAACTGGAGTCTCTCAACTTATGTAGGTGTCCAATTCATTTTCTTCAAGAATCAGTGAAATCCTATGCTTCCATGCTCGGAATTTTTCAGCTTCACCAATCTTGTCATCAAGCTGGTGTGATAGGCTATTTTAAAATGAGAACCTTAAATGTAAATAAAAAAAGAATAGATGTTATCTATTTGAGGTGTCCGTCCTGGTTCTGAATCTCGTTGATCTAGGGTTTGTGAGAGAAACCCTAATTTTCAAATCTTGGAATATTTCAAATCTTATTGGATAGAAATATGTGCCTCCTTAAGGTGAGCTGAGCAGCATACTCATTTACCCAAAACTGTGATCAGAACTTCAAAATATCTGATGCCATAGTTTTCTTCAATTTCTTCTGCAGAAATGTCTGATATTGTTTCTGTGGTATCTCTGAAGGTACTCCTCCCCTATGTATAAAATTTTATAATAAGGTATCCTCATATGTCCTCTTTCCAACACCACATTTTTTAGCAAAATTGGTTTCACCAATTGGGACTTATGAGAGTTTTCCCCAAGGTGACTTCTTTCTGGACTGTTGATCATAGAGAACTTGTACAGACTGCCGCATGTCACTATTTCATCATCAGGTTTTGAAACTTTTACCACATTAAGTATCATCCATTCCCTAGCTAGAAAATCTTGTGAAATTTCATTTGGACCTTCATATCCTGATATATAGAAATTCTCCCTGTGTCTTATTTAGGGATGAATTGTTGGCTATCATGGGCAGACCCTGGTTTACTGTATTTAACCAAAAACACCCCTAGCTCACTGGCCCTTTCGACGACAGACCGCGAAGCGGCCTGAAGTGTCACGCAAAGTGATTCGAATGGGTTGGCCAAGGACTCAAGCATCTTGGACCAGGTTCTGTGGTATCCTACTTGCGACTCACAGCTCTGTTAGCCGCAAGGTCTCTTTCTCTGCACATCACGTGACCCTTCTACTCGTGTCTCATGGTCTCCTCGACTCGCAGCTCTTCTAGCCATGAGATCTCTCTTTCCCTGTCACACAGTCCCTTTCCGTGTCGTGCAACTTCCACTGACTCGCGATGACTCCAGCCTTATCGCATTGTCGCGCACCAGGCGACACATAACTTCCTCCCAACGCTAAGTCCTTAACCCACAATATCGCGCACCGCAGCTCCTCTGCCGGTGCGGTATCGCCTCCCTGCGATATCCTACTCCCGCGGCTCAGTGCACTTAGCGTTGTTCGTGTCGACTTACAAGACTCAACATACTAGGCTGTTTAACACTACGACTAGCGACTGTTTCAAGCTAAGCATAAATGAACCCGCATACAACATGCCAAATACTTCAACTTATATCTATCCTTCTATATTGCTGCGAACTGAATAACACATACATACACCTACTGTAACAAAGTTCATGTGCAAAGTACAGATAACAGTACATAAATACAATCACATGCATTCATCACATAACACTCGATTTTAACGTGGTTCACTTCCAGGGTGGAAGTTACGTCCACAGAACTGTGTTTCTATTATAACTCAGGGAAGGTAAACACAGTTCTATTGCACCGCATGTGCAGCTCGAGATCTTCTGGGTAACTCCGCACACAGCCTGGAGCCCTTCTCTCTTAGATCTCTTCTCTACCTCTATATTGCACCTCTTACAATATACCCTTCCCTCTCTGTCGATCCCTGCAGATCGTTACATGCATGCTCAATGAGCCAGCTAATGGTTACAGTAATATACTACAGCTAATAACAGAACCAAAGCTTGGATTCTACACAGTCTATACAGTCTAATAACTTACTGTCTCTACTGTCTACAATACCTTTATTATCTGACCAACCAATGAACGAACCAACCCTTTTACAATACAAAATATATCCCTTTATAGGAGACCCGAAGGTCTCGCCATTACAACACTATGGGCCTGTCCCAACAGTAACCCAAAACCCTAACTGGTGACAGTCGACGTATCTGTACTTTGAGGTAGCCGCTATCCGTCACACCACAGCTCTCTATGGTCTTCCATGCTTCCCGGTGCTAATCATGGGTACTATGCACCGCTTCCCTTCACCACAGCTTCCTGCAGTCTTCCATGCTTCCCAGCACTGACCATGGGTACCGACGCTGCTTCCCTGTTTCTATCCTTCGTCTTCAATACCTCAGCCTCGTTGCTCCTTTTCCTTTATGAGGGTAGTTGAGCCCTCCTGTCTTCCGTTGTTGCCTTCAATGCAGTGGGTGAGCTCTCTCTTCTCGGTCGCTCAGGTACCGTCGTCTTCCTTGACTTCTCTGCCCCTAAAGTCATAGTTTTCGGCTCTGATCTGTAGCCAGAAACCTGCTAAAGTGTCGTAGCTCTACCTCTTATTTCTCCACCAAAACTGTCTATCCGTCAAAATAACAGCTTTTTCTATAGCTGCGGGACCCTACTCAAACATGAATCTTGGGAGAGGCTGGAACCCCGATTTGGAGGAATCATATCTCCCATAATGTAACGAATATGAGGCTGAAATTTTTGCAAAATGTTCAAAACAAAATTTTATTTAGCCTGTAACATTTTTGGCTTCTGAGCCTTCTCCAATATCGAGATAGATTGAATGTACCAAAACTACTAGTTTTAGTATTTTAGGGTTTTCTAGTCCAGGGTCAAATTACGATTTGACTGTCCTGTAGTCTTACCCAACCAAAAATTTTGATCTTGGTCTCTAAATTTCTATTTTGAGGAGTATAGCAATCCTATGCTGGGCTCACTCAAAAATTCATCTTCTGTGAAAATCCCTAATTTTCTGGAGTAGTGACTAAAAATGCCCAGAATCAAATTATGCTTCAACAGAAAGATGTGACCTTCAATAGAGAGTTATCATAGCCTCCTTTTGCTGATGATCTGTGGAGAGAGACCCAAAAATTAAGAAGCCCTAGCTTCTGCAGTTACACAGTGTCTTCTTCTTAGGTTAGCTCCGATACCATGTTATATTTTTATCATTTAATCAATATGATCTAGGATCTTATCTAAGAGAATAACATGAAAAGAAATAATCACAAGAGACAAGAGACAGAAAGAGTTTTCCTTGGGGAAATGATAAAGGAGAAAACCATGCAACTTCCTTAGAGATAGAATGAGCACCAATGGAAAAAGTAAAACCAAAAAACACAAAGATGATCTCTAACAACTGATCTCTCTCTCACTCATGCGCTACAGTTGAGTGACTGTGTGTTTCAAATAGAGAGGCTCACTCTCTATTTATACTAGTTTCCAACTTGACAATTAATTACCAAGGACGAATTCGCTATAAGGAGAGTCTAATAACCCTAGTACCCCGAAACTATGGGAACTATTTCCCCGATAGACAATAGAGGTTCAGCCTCTAATACTTTACATGACTTTATTATATTAATTATTATCCCAATAGGAACATCGAGGTACAATGAAATAAAATATAATATATACAATTGAATACATTCCGAAGTTACAAATACATCAACACAAATTTCCTTCAGAATCAACACCTTGTAATAATATAGGTGTTTGAGGATGATCTACAATATTGAAACTGATAAGAGATAATAAAGAAATAGAATATACCAAATAGACATTAGGAAGAAAAGAGATCTATGATGAGGATCTTCACATAAGGATTCATCGAGGCTCATAACCTCCATTATAGACTCGTCCAATGGAAAAGTATGTAATATATAATCCAGAGTCATGAGAGGGGAATCTAGCCAATAAGGAATATGGTAAGGATATGATTCCACCAAAAGGAGAGATGTACGTTATTTTTCATGGAATAGTAGCATATGTACGCAACTGTATGTACTGCAAACCACTTATATATGTGATTGTAAGTTCTATGAACCACATATACAAAGGAAGAGGTGGTAAAAATAACCTAAGACTCAAATTACTTCAAGGGACTTATAATAACTCAACCAACCACTAAACACGACATAGAAACATAGAGAAGTAGAGAGAAACCCAAGAAAATGATGCACCCAAACCCCCAAAACAAATAAATCCCCATCGGATTCGCCAATTTTGTTACAAAGAATATATCCAATGGCTTGGGGTGGACCACAACAGATAGGATGACACTAGAAATAAACCCATTTCCGGGCCATGCTAAATATACAAGCAAAAATAACATTGAGAGACAAGGGGTGTACCGTATACCGGATGTTCAAAGTAGATCCTCATTCATCCTTTAATTAAACTTGTACCTACACATTTCCCTCAACAACAACAAGATAGACAACCATGATATATGTAAAGCATTAGAATCTAAACTATCATGGTATATTCCAATACATAACCAAAGTAATTACAGCCATGGATAAAAATATTTATAATTACACATGAAATGGATGAGAAATGGATATTTCTATTAATATGAATAGAGATAAAGATGACAAACTATGTTGGCACCTCGTTGAGGGTGAGAAATTGGGTCCCTCCACTTGGGCCTCCGCCACTTCAATCCTCCATACAAAGCTAAGCTCTCAAAGATCAGGGAAAGCTTGTGAAATAGCACTAATGGTTGTTTCAAGGACAAAGGGATGCAGACTCAAGTACATAAGAAGAGGGCACAATTCCACTATAATATCTTTGCTCTCCCAAGTTCTCCTCCTCTAATGCTTCATAGTAGCTCAATATATAGCCCTTTAATAGGAAGTGAAGGGCCGAATTGGAGTGTTTCCTGGAATATGGAAGGCCAAGGGACAAGTCTTTCATTACTTGGTGGCGAAAAAATCCAAATATTTTTTGTTTTTGAGCACATTTTCTGATGCACATGGGTGACAGTGGTGCAAGATGCATATACACAGGTTGTATACTTGTGACCAACGTATACATATACAAATTTATTTTAATGGGTTTCGCTGGAGCATCGAGGTGATAGTGAGAAAAAAAGGGTAAAAAGAGTTTGCATAAAGATAGGGATAGGCCATCAAAGCATGATGTATCAGGTGTGGAAAATCACGCTATAACATCCACCATAACCCATTTTTATCAAATTATGTTCTCCACGAACTGAATATGTTCTTGAAAAAATTCAAACTGACTAAACTTCACATAAATTTGATGTTCCCTCAGGATGTGTAGAAATATTCTTAGGTGTCACTGATTCTCCTACTTTGCCTTTGAATAGATGAGGATGTTTCTATGAATACAAGCACAACATTTTTCGAGTACTTGTTGAAAATTTTGTTCATCAAGATAATGAATGTAGAAAGTCACTAGTGAGGCCAAAAGGCACCACCACAAACTCATAATGTCCATAACAAGCCTTGAATATTCTTCTGGATATCTTGATCTTCTATCTAGATCTGGTGATATCCAAACGTCAAATCAATTATGGAAAACGCATTTTCCCCTTTGACTTGATCAACATGATCATCAATTCTAGGTAGATGATACTTGTTCTTTATAGTTATTTTATTTGTTTGTTGGTAATCAGTGCATTATCTGAGCATTCCATCCTCTTTCTTAACAAAATGTACTAGAGCTCCCCATGGGGAAACACTAGGTATGATGTAGTCCTTTTCCAACAACTCCTATAGTTGCAATTTATGTTCTACTAACGGTGGCATACTCATTCGATAGGGTGCCTTTGAAATAGGAACTTCTCCTGATGCCAAGTTAATGATGAAGTACATATTTCTCTTGGTGGGTAAACCATACACATCTTCAAGAAACATATCTTAAAATTCCATTAGAGCAAGAAATTATCATATCTTAGCTTCAACGACCTTTCCAAACTTTACCACCTGTACCATGTATAAATTTCCTTATAAATCATGTTAACTACAATTACATGGTATTCCTTAACAATACCTTGTGAGGTATTCCATTTATGGTCCATAAATTTCCCTTACCATAATGGTTAAATAACTAAACCATAATTACTAGTGCACTTGGTGGTTTTACAAAAAAATATTTGTGAGGATTTATCGATCAGATGACACCATGTATCCTAGGCGGTGTTAGGTATAACTCCTAACCTGATAAAATTATCTATGTAATTTTTTGTTAGCATACTATTGTTATGTACCAATGATCTATTGATCGAATTTTTTATTAGTTTGATCATTATTATTATCATGTTGTCACTTTTCCAGTGCACTATCATATCTGGTCGTTCATCTGAATGAAGATCAACAAATTTTCACCACCGCCCCTTTAGTGCAGGGATTTCAGTCCCTTGTCTTATGATTTATCCTTAGTTCAAAATTTGAACACCGGATTCTTTGTGCAACCCTTTGATTTATCCCCCTTAAGATATAGCTCTTAAATTTTCAATATTTCCCCCCCTTTTTAGAACATTCTCGCTCTGCAAAATATTAGTGCTAACACATGGGGGGACAAAACCTAGGCCTATATCGTTTGGTCTAAGATTGGTCATGGAGGTCCAAAATCTACCCACCCTAAGGCAGTGAGTGATATATATATATATATATATATATATATATATATATATATATATAGAGAGAGAGAGAGAGAGAGAGAGAGAGAGAGAGAGAGAGAGAGAGAGAGAGAGAGATCATTGACACTTTAATTCTAGTTTCTCATTATTTCAGGCAATAGATTTTGTGCCCTGATGCCACAATTAGGTTCATACATCTATAGCATTCATAACCGTTAATATTTACACTAGATCATCTCCCCAATATAGTTGTTAGTATAATTAATTAAACAATATAGTTGTACTAAATTATGTTTCCCAATGCAATAGCCAAGTTAACCACATAGCATGATATAGTTGTACTAGATTTTGCTTCCCAATATAGTAACTAGATTCATGTTAACCACATAACTTAATACAATTGTACAAGATGTTATTTCCCAATGCATCAGCTAGGTTAACCATATAATAATTATAACTAGGCCATTGCATATTTACTCAGGACAATAGATAACTTTTAGATTTGTTTAGAACAATACATAGATTAAATGCTTACTTAGATCATTTCATCCTTTCAGATATGGTTATAATAGTTCATATATTATAGATTTAATTAGATCATTCCATATTTCTATATCTCTTTAGAATAATACATACATCATAAATTTACCTAGATCAAGTTATACATTTCAAATCTATTTTGCAAAATAGTTTTCCTTAGATCAATTCACACTATTCATATCTTCTTAGAAAGATACATCAAAATCAAATTTTTTTTCTCTAGTGAATCCCCAAAAGGAGATTTCCCACTGTCATATTTAACATGGAAATAAGATGCATATACAACCATAGAGTTAGAGTCTATGATTCATGATTTAATAGAGCATAATATACAAAGGTTTAGAGTACAACAGAACTCATATGTTTTAAGTACATATGATCAATCTGCAACTGTTGTAGGGATTTACTCGATCCACCCAACCATAGAACTGTAGGAAATCTACTGTCCTAGTTTCCCCACAATCACCCTCGATCTGACTCCTTGTTTCTCTAGGAATTTATTTTAGGAATTTGTTTCATCTTTTTATTCACTTTTTTTTGTAAATCTGCATTCTAGCTTAGCATCCCTAGCTATCCAATATTGTTTACCAATATCCATGGTTCCTTCCAGGAAGTGTTTATTCCAAACAAAATATAGTACTTCATCCTATATAGGAAATGCAATTATTAAATAGTACCCAGGTAGTCCCCTAGCAACTGGTACAGAACACCTCAGTACTCACACTCTATGGACATAGAGAATCTTCAACCATGAATGAACTTGGGCCTTGATCATATGCTTGTACATATCAAGAGGTTAGTTCTCTGCCCTTTCAACTATCCATTTTCATGATTATTACAAATTCATATTTTAATCCTTTTTTTCCACTTGATTTTTGTTCTTACATTCAAATTTTAGATTTCTCTTGCATTTAGATTTCATATTTTTGTTTACTTGTATTATTTTTTCTTCTTCCATTAAGAGAATTAACCCCTTGGAATTCATTTTCCCACTCTTTTGTAGAAGATACATTTATTGTTATTTGTTAGGTTCTTAGGTGGTGCCACCTATGTAGGAGTTTCAAATTCTGGAATAGTCTTTTCATATTCTTGTTTTCTCTCGCCGTATTTACTTTATTTTTTATTTTTATATTTCATTTTCTTTAATTTTTTTCTAGTCTTCTTATTATTATTTGTTTATTGCAGTTCTTTCCCTATATCTACCATGACCACTCAATCATTTGTTAGCCCCTACAACCCAATCATATTTTTAACATATGATAATAACAAACCAAATACGTAGTATCATCGATCATAAGGTTCCAATGTTTACAAAATACTTTTCTCAAAAAAGGGTTGGGATTTTGGGGTATTGATTTTCTCCCTTTGAAACAACATTGTTCTTAGTGTTAAAAAAGTTTTCCAACTCAATTCTAGAACAAATATGGGTATGCATCTCACATTTTGTCCTTCATCTCCTAAGTGGATTCCTTGGGATCAAATTGGTCCCATTGTACTTTTACCTTGGTAATGGCCATGTTACAGAGCGTAACTTTTTTCCTATCCAATATGCACAATGGTTCTGGATGGAATTCCCCTATGGGTTCCACCTGTATCACACACCAATCCATGACATGATTGGTATCATGTATATACTTCTTTAATAATGATACATGAAATGCATTTTGCACTTTAACATTAGTTGGTAGAGCTAATGGATAGGTAACAAGTCCCACTCTAGCTAGGATGTCAAATGTTCCACAGTATCATGCAGCAACTTTGGAGCATCTTCCTATGTTTTTTGAACTTCATTTTTCCTTTACTTTAAGGTAGATGTGGTATCCTATTTCAAATTACTGTGGTTTTCTATTCAATTTTGCATAATTTTTTTGTGACCTTGAAAATGTTTAGGTTATGCTTGACCTTGTTAATAATATGTTCCAATTCCTTCAATATCTTAGGACCAAAGATATGTATGTCCACTAGGTTGTCCTCAGAAATATGGGTATTTCACTTCTACCAGACATTACCTTGAATTGATTCACCTTTTCTGACAATTGGTATCCATTATTGTAGTCAAATTCTGCTAGGTGTAGGTAGTTTTACCACCTTTTAGGATTATTGGTTGCATACATTCGTAGCATATCCTCTAGAATCAAGTTTGTCCTCTCAATATTCTCATTGATCTAAGGGTGGTAAGTAGTACTCATATTCAAATAAGTTCCCAAACTTGTAAACAAATCCTTCCAAAAGTTTGAGGTGAGCTTCACATCTTTGTATAAAATAATATGTTTAGAAATCTCATGTAGTCTAAAAATATCTTTGAAACAATATTGGTAGCCTTGATTTTTTATTTGAATGGAATAAAGTGAGTATCCTTGCTCAGTTTGTCCACAACAAAGATAATTGAATCATGTTGATTCCTGGATTTTGGCAATGTGATAAAATCCATGGGAATGGTCTCCCATTTCCTTTCAATAATTGGTAAATCCTGCAACAAGCCTGTTATAGATGATTTTACCACACATGGTTGATCACATATTTATGGCCTTTCCTGTCCCTCTGCAGACTCTTTAGACCCCATGGACTATATTATCCTTTGATGTTCCAAGATCATCCCTAAAAAACACCTATTTATTGTTGTACGCAACTTTTAAACCCATACTCACATGTACACGCGACTTTTGACCTCAAACTCGCATACATCAGGATGTGTGCATAAGTCCAAATATTTTTGGAGTTTTCCTTATATGAGTCCGAAGATCCTGACTCTTGGCCTTCCATATGCCTTGAGATCACTCAGATTCGACCCTCCATTACCCTTTTGGAGTGTTATATAAGGAACCCCTTGGATACATTGAAGAGGAGGAATTGAAGAGCAAAGAAACTATAGTCCATCGTTGCCTCAGTTTGCTTATACTTGAGTCTACATCCCTTTGTCCCTTTGGAGAACTTTGTGTTCTTCCCAAGCTTTCCTTTGCTTTGTGAGCTTGATATCGAGATATGGAGGGTTGAGGTGGTTGAGGCCCAAGTGGAGGACTCAATTTCTTTGGTTCGTAGACGTGCCGAGAGAGGTTGTCACTATTGTAATCTCTAATTTTATTAATAGAAATATCTTTTCCTGTCCAATTATGTGCATTTGAATATGAATATGGAATCCATGGATGTATTTAATTTCTTATACATTGTTGAATATATATGCTAGAGTAGGTCTAACACATTATTATAGAGCATGCTTGTCTTGTTTGTTGTCATTGAGAGAAAATTGCTAACATAAACATGAATTGAAAAACCTCAATGGGGATCTACTTCAACTGTCCAGAACAAGATACTATTCGGTATCCATTTGTGTTAAATGTTTGGTTTCTCTTGCATATTGGGAAATATTGATTTATGGTTTCAAGCTGTTTGTTGTGGTACCCCCAAGCCATAGGAAGTTTCTCTCTGTAACAGAATTGGCGACTCCGCTGGGGAAGTTCCTTGTTTTTATTTGGGGTATGGGGGTACAATGTGCTTGATCTTCTTGAATTGTTCTATGTTTCTCCCTATTTCTATGTTTCATTTAGTAGTATGTTCATCCATTGACACTCCCCTAGAGTGGTTTGACCCTTCGCCTGCTTTTTACCATTGTCTTCTCTGTATACGTAGGTTTGTGGCTAAAAGTCGCTTACATACACAGGTTTTTGGCCAAAAGTCACATATACATGCAGGTTTTTGGCCAAAAGTCACGTATACATGCAGGTTTTTGGCTAAAAGCTGCGTACATATGCTACTGTTCTTTGTACATTTGCATACATCCTCCCTTTTGGTTGAGTTTGATGTTGTGAGAATTTCTTAGGTGGGTTATGAGTGTGGCTGGGTCTTCTTGGGTTTTGTTGTTGTCTATTGACTTCTTCTTTTGTGACCAGATACTGCTTTTTCATTGATTTTTTCTTTGAAAGTAGTTCTAGTTAGTTATATCCTTTTTTGTTTTTCCATTAGTGCATTAACCTTTTGGTCTCGGTGTCTTGGTTGGCTTGTATTTTATACTTGTTGTAGAGACTGAGGATTTTAATGAATTTTATTGCATTTTCATTCTTTTATATTGAAAATACAAAATATTTGCATTCTTACTTGCATAACACATATGGATTTAAGGAGGTACTTGCATTGGATTGCTTGGATGGGAGTTGTATTTAAGCTTTCATATAGGAAGGATTGCATTGACATTTGGAAGGGAATGAATATTTATGCATCTCATGTAGTGGCATACGCTATTTTTCATTCTACAAAGATTTCACTTGGCATTGTTTGTTAGGTGTGCACATTTATTTCACCGTTGAGTCATAATATCATTAGTTGCATGGCCATTTCCCTTTGGTTAATTACAACCATTAAAATCAACGCTTAATTAAAATGAACTACACATTTTTATTTTATAAGGTTCACCAACAAGATTAGGATTTAGAGTCTTGGGATAGTTCATTGTGAGTCAATTCTCCAAGACCACTAAACAAAACAAGTAGGTGTCTATCTAGGATAGAGTGAGAAATCCTTGGTATAATTAGTGTTTCTCAGGAGGCTCCTCTTACACAGGATTTAAGCATGAGGAAACGTGCATGATTGTGATTGGGATAGCCCTTGGTCACTTTTGTGAGTGTCAGAGATATCTCCAGGATCGTATTCATATATGGGGGCTCTTTTGAAAGTTATGGGCTTTGCTACCATGCCCATACGATTGATCCTGCCTGCGACTGTCTGCTTGAGAATTGATTATATTGGGGTGACCTTATTTGCCTTACCTAGGTATCATAGGGGGTACTTGCAGAGGTTATTCTGTAGGTGTCCTAGCCAGGTAGGGGTCAGACAACATAGTTGCTTTACACGTTGAAGCTTGTTCCTCTAACACCTTTGTATTTTCAGCCTTGAAACTCTACAAAATGGTCTACAAGCTTTCTATTGTTTCTAACATCAGTGCAAGAATTGTCTTTTTTTGGTATGAGTTTAACTCGACCAATCAATTTTGTTCCGATGGGGATCCTTCTCCCATTCTAAGTTTATTAGGTACCTCACTCAATATTTTCAAGTGCTTCAAGCTTTCTAAGTTACCTGTTCACTTCTCAAATCTGTCTTCATCTTTCTACTTGAGAGTGTTCAACAATTTATTAGTTTCAAGTTTTAAATCTCAGTGGAGCAGCTAAATCCATAAGGTCTAAGTGTTATAACCTTGGATTCGATACCACTCTGTAATGTACCCATCATACTTCAATTTTTAAACTAATTCAAGATATAACAAGAATGAATAGAGAGAGCAGTTAAGTTCGCTCAAAGGAGAACTCATCTAGTTACAACCAAGGTTATTCATTACTTTTCTAGTGAGATATTCATTGTTGATCACTTACCTTTGTTCGACTAGGTATTTACAGTGCTCCAAATGATCACACAACATAATCCACTACACTTTTCTCCATTGACTTGTCACTGGCGAGGTTAGTAACAGCTTGTAACTTATACAAATAATTCTCAAAAATATATTCATTATTTACTTACATAGTCTACCCAATATCTAATGCTAATCAGTATCTTATGCCTACCTCAACTACATCTAGATCCCATTTGCTCATTCATTCAAAAGGTTAAATCAATATAATCATTATTATTGATGCTTGTTTAAAACCTAAGACTGCTCAACTATGGAAGATGCATCAATCATTCCTATAACTCCTTTATGATTGAGTATTTACATTTAAGACTTAGTTAAAATCTCCACACACACAAGCATAGTTAAACACATTTAATTATACCCTACACCCATGCATAACTTGTACATATAATAACTAGCTTAAGTGTTATAAAGAACTAGCACCCCATTACATGGTTAACGTTCATGACATATCCCCGGCCCTAGGGAAATACATACAAGACAATAATTATTAGATGTCAAGGCCATTGTGGGATTCTACAAAGAGCAGTGGATCAGACCCATCCACCACTTCTTAACAACTGTCATACTAAGCTATGAATGAGGAGGCGTTTTGGCCTGAAAGGGAGAATATGAAATGATTTCTAATGACTTGGTTATGGAAGCTATCATGCCTTGTCCATCTTGACAAATTAATCAACAAATATGGCCTTGGTTTTTCCTACCTGCTCCGAACGTGATCATCCTTACAAATTCTATTTATGAGAGGCCAAGATCATGCATGAGCCTCACTTCTCCTCTCATAACGAGGCTTTTCCATATCGCTATCTCCCATGGTCACTTCACCATGAGGGATGTGCTTCACAAGCAGAGGGAGGCCATGCTGGTGTACCAGAGTGATAGTGCCAATCATGTTAAGCATAGGATTTATTATTATTTTTATTAAGTCTTGTGTAAGTACATATTTTTAATTAAAAAAACTCTATTTTTATGAGATATTCGCTATTTTTATTAGACACATCTTTTTATACCTCTAGACATCTATAAACCTCCTACCCTACTCCTCCCCCTCGCCACAACCTACAATATATTGACATTATTTTTCACAGCTTAAAAACTCCCCTTTATAAATGAACATGATAAGATATTGGTTAACAAAGTGAATCTCCACTAAAAACGCCCTCTTTAAGACGTGTTTCCATAAAAACCATCATGCCACAAAAAGACTAGATCGAGTCATGGAGCAAATGGATTGCTGATAAACCACATCACATAGAATATCTATATATATATGGTTTAGTTTTCACTTAGAGGATTACCCGTAGTCGACCCCATGGTCCCTTTTTAATTTGCTTCTCATGATTCGATCGAGTTATATGGGGACCAAAATTTTCGTCTCTTCTTGATATATGATTTGCTTGGTTGCTATTTTTGCATTGATTAAAGGTATGTGGGTTCAATCACTTTGCATTAGCCTCGATTTATATGGATATGAGAGGGTGATACTATGGTCTTTCCATTTAAATATAGTTAATCATTTACGCATTATCTCATCAGGTTTATATATATATGTTCATATTCACAAATATCTAGTGAATAGATAGGGTTTGAATTTACAAGCAATAACATCTCGTTTTAGATCTAAGTAGGATGTCCATGCATCGTTATAGTAGTTTAATCTTAGCTGTTGCACATCATTAGCCATTATAAGTGCATATTGTTGTTTGTGGTCTAAATAAAACTTGTATCAGATATTGTAAGGTTATTGGTATGTTGTATAAATGCTTTTATTTCAGAGTTACGTTCTTATACATTAGTATGCAATACTAATTTATAGCTGCATGTTGCATGTAGGTACTTCTCGGACGCGGAGCCCTTGGACAACCTAGGTAAGTGATGCATCTTAACAATCAGTCGTAACTTGCCTTGTATATTTATATGATTATGTCCTCCAAATGATACATCCATACATAGGTTATGCACAAGGAGCTAGTCGTGGGTGTGCGACTCATCGAAAACAAATAGATATTTAATTAAGTCGATTTATTGATTGAATCAAGCCCTCTTGTAGTTAGCATAATAGTCTAGCTTAGGAGAAACTCTTTACTTTATGCAATGCAAAAATGCTTATATACAAACTTTAATGGACTATCAACTCGACTATATATTATTATTTGGAAACTGAACACATTTCTCATCAAGGGTTGTTGTAGATGTGAGCATAAATCTATCTAAAAGGTAATCTACCAAGCAACGAGAGGGATCAAATATCTCAAGGTGAATCCTTTTTTAGAGTGGAAGTGTTGAGAAAATGTGTAATCCAATGTTTGCGGTTTTAGTTTATCTAATTTATATTGTTTTATATATATACAATTCTAAACAATTTAAATTTAATTCAAGCAAACATGTTATTTTTAATTATATTTTAATATTTTTTATAAAAGACACGTGTCAACTCTAGGATGAGCACGAAAGAAGTTACACATCTATCCCATACTGGGCTGTAAAATGCACCTCTTCGGTGCAAATAAGACATGTTTTTTAATAAGAGTCTTACAAATATAAATACATTTACCTACCTAGCATTTTTACTATGCATTTTGGTAGAAATCAAAAGCTAGGATTTTGTTGTTGTTATTTATTATTTTCTTTTCTTATTCGCTTGTTGGGGTTCTATATTAGGTCTCCATCCACAAGTGATTCTCAACTTTCTTGTGGGACAAAACCTAGGCCTATATTATTCAATTTGTCGCGAGTTGAGGAGCTTCAATACTTTAGTGAGCAGATTGAGAAACTTAAGCATATAGATCTTAGGCGCAACCTTTATTTGTTTCAACTATATATAACTTACATATATATGCATTATAGAAATTATAGTTTATGTCTTTCATTATTCAACTTCATAGGTCTAATAAATGAATTAGTTTATATTCATGCCTGTATATGTTTATCTTTCCCCAATCTCTAGCAAACTATATATATTACTTCTAGTAGTAGATTTTGTTGGCATTTGCATCTAGAGATTAATGGGTATGAATTTTGGTCTAACGATAATCATTCTCCAACAAATGGTATCAGAGAAACAGTTCTCAAGTTCGAAACTCACCTCGATAATGCTGGAGGATATTGTTGGCATCTGTAATGAGTGCCCCCCGTGAGTTTCGTGACATGGTTAACCCCTTCTCATGGAGATTAACTTTGGCGATTGTATCAGAGATTAACACATGCAGGTTTTGGTCTAATGGCATTCGTTATCTAATATACTTTGTGGCACAATGCTACAGTTAGGCTCATAACATTTATAGACTTGATAACCATTAGTATTTACACTAGATCAGCTACCCAATGTAGTCGTTAGGACAATCAATTAAACAATATTGGTGTACTATATTCGTCTACCCAATGTAGCAACTAAGTTAACCACATAACATAATACAATTCTACTAGATTCTATTGTTGAGTGTAGTAGCTAAATTAACCAAATAATATAATAATGGTGTATTAAACTCTACTTCCCAATGTAGTAACTAGGTTAACCACATGATAAATATAATTAAGACATTCCATATTTACTAAGACAATATATAACTTTTAGATATGTTTAGAATAATTTTATAGATTATAGGCTTACTTAGATCATTCATGCTTCCATATCTAGTTAGAATAATTCATATATCATATTTAATTATATCATTACATACTTCCAAATTTATTTAGAATAATACATACATCACATATTTACATAGACCAGGTTATACTTTGCAAATATATTATGCATATAACAGTTTTACTTAGATTAGGTCAAACTATTGAGATCTCCTTATAAGATACATGCAAATCATTTTTGTTTGTTCTAGTCAATCCCCAAACAAACATTCCCCATTATCATATCTATCACTGGAATAAATTGCATATACAACCATAAAATTAGAAATTACAATTCATGATTTCATTCAGCATAAAACCAGATAGGTCTAGAGTACAAGGGAACTCGTATGTTCTAAATACTTTTGATCAATCTGAAACTAATGTAGGGATTTCCTCAAACTTCCCAATAATAGATTTGTAGGAAACATATAGTCCTAGTTTCCCCATAGTCACCCCGAGCCAAGTCATGGTCTCTCTAGGGATTTCTTTTAGGAATTCATTTCAACTCTTTATTCACTTTTACTTGCATATCTCCATTCCAGCTTAGGGTCTCTAGCTATCCAATATTGTTTACCAACATTCGTGGTTCCTTCCAAACAATACTCCTCCCAAACAACAATAAGTATTCTAGCCTATATAGGAAATACTATTGTTAAAAAGTACCTCAAAGTAGCGCCCTACCCATTGGTACACAATACCTTAGTGCTCACATTCTATAGGCATAGAGAATTTTCAACCACCACTAAAGTTGGACCTTGATCATCTGCTTGCACATATCAAGAGGTTAGTTGTCTTCCCTTTTAGTTGTCCATTTTCCTATTCATTATAAATTCATATTTTTATTTTCTTCTTCCACTTGATTTATGTTCTTACTTCCAATTTTCATATTTCTCTTCTTGCATTCAAATTTCAGATTTTTTCCTGCATGTATTCTTTTTCCTTCTTCCACAAAAAAAATTAACCCTTTGGCATTCTTTTTTCCCATTTTTGTAGAAAAGTCATTATTATAAAACTTTGATAATTGTTGGGCAAGGAAAAGTGCACAAGGAAGAATCTCATGTGCAGGAAAAGGAGGAAAAGTGCGCACACGGAAAGGGAAAAGTAGGTCAAGAAGGAAAGAAAGGAACCGACGCATAAAGATAAAACATGTGTGCGGAGGGGAAAGACGACGCGGATGAAAAGGAAACGTAGAGCAGAGGAAGTTGCGACAGTGTTGGTGCGACGATGAAAAGCACATCTGGAGTCAGTGGAAGAGGCAGGTAGAAGAGTTAATGTTGGACATGCGAAAGTCAAGGAAGACTGCAAAAGGACGAACCAACAGAAGATGGAAGGATAATTTTGCGGCTATTTATGACTAGTACAGATGAGTTGAAAGACGTTTCTGCAGCTATTTAAGGTTGTGGTTAATGCATTGCAGGACTTTCGTGGCTAGGTATGGGCCAACATTTAATGTAAGAGAGATATTTTGTAGCTAGTTAAGTTTGTAAGAACTGAGTTGTACTCAGTCGACCCTGCATGGTATTGTAAATGCTATAAATAGAAGGAACTTTATCTATATAAGGGTTACTGGTTTGGTCAGTTCAGTTAGAATTAGCAAGATCCATTTTTAGAGAGTTAGAAGTAGTAAGCTTGACACAGAGCAGAGTCTAGTAGAGGTATAAGGTTGTTGAGCCGCGGATCTTGCAGCTATGTGCGTAGACAGCTAGTAAATTAGAAGAGTCAATCCAGGCTGTGTGAAGATCAGTAGGAGTAGATAGAGAATAAACCAGAGAGCATGAGAGCAAGAAGAATGAGTCATAAATACATATCTTAAGAACAATCTGCAAGTTGCAGGTTACAAGGTGCTACCTATATTTCTCATGCCAGATGAATAGCACCTTGGTGTTTTTTCCCACATGGGTTTCCACATTATTTCCTGTGTTATATGGATGAATGTTGTTGAATAGTGAATGTTTATGTGAATGTTTGCTTATCTTACATTATTACAGTTACAGTAGTTGTGGAATGTATGTCATACAATGAATTAATGATTGTTTAAAAGTATTATTGGACTATTGTGTATGAGTTCATGGTTAAGCTGATAATTTAAAATAGAAGTCACACACTTTCTATCAAGTATAACGAATCGGTTGCGTCCCACCATTGCGCCAGTTGTTGAGTCTAAGGACAAGGTCGTGTCGCATAGGTGGACTGTGGAACATAGTTGTGCCATTGTCACAGGGTAAAATACTCCATCTCATCATCTTTATCGAGCGCCTTGGTCACGTTCCAAGGGACTATCATCCCTCGCCAACTACAAAAAAATGATTATCGCAATTACACATTAAGATATCTCGGGTGAGACGACGGTTGCCTCGTGGGCGTTGCCAAATGAGCTTGCTCTGTCGAGCCTATGTCTTTTGGTGTCTTGTTGGTATTGTGTTGTTGTTGAACCGCGGTTCAAGACAAGGAAGAGAAAGAGGCCAACAATAATATAATATTTAATATGTAAAAAACAACATTTCAATTTAATAAAAGTTTTATTATTTTTGGAAGTAACATTAAATTTTACTTATTGAGTATTATTTCCTTTTCATATAAATAGAATTTTATTTCTCTCACTTTGAATTTATTATTTTTTTATCAATATTATGAACCAATTTATTTGCAAAATATTCCTCCATTACTTATATTTGCAAGTGTAATCCACCCTTAGATATTTGCAAAATCTTCCTCCAGTACTTATATTTGCAAGTGTAATCCACCCTTAGATGAGTAGCACTCCACCATTTCATATGTTTTGAGTTCTTTATTTTATGTCCATTTTAGTTTTTGTTTCGATTAGTTGTTGGTTGTAGAGTTGGAATTTCATTTTGGACAAATAAACATTGTAAATTAGTATTTCATTTTCCTTCAAATTTCTTGTGGTTGTGTTTAATATATATTTTTTTAATGAAATTTTCCAAAGGTAATTCTCATTGTGTAACTAAGGTGAAGAGAAATGAATTCTTTAAAAAATTGTAGAAGAAATTTGCTTAACTCATGCAACTCTAGGCATACATTAGAAAAATATTATAAACACCAAATTACATTTCTCAAAATATAGACCTTGATATTTAGGGACATATAAACCCTTGGGAATGGCAAGTAATTTCATTTTATGTTCATTGATTTTACAACATTGTTATAGGGTCAATTTAAAGGAGTAAGTTTGTCACATGCCCCAATTTGCAAAAAAAACAATTTTGTAATAGTTGAGGAACATTGTGTTAAATTTTATGCTAAGTTGTAATTGATGACCCAGTGGGGTCAAGAATATTCAATGTAAATTCAGAATATTTTATTTATAAATAAATAAATGAGGAGACAAAATCTTAGGGAAGCTGTTAAAAGAGTGTTTACTTGTCAATTGGTGGAGGAGACTCGGTGGAGAGAAAACTGACAAATGGCAGCATCCTCAAACCACTTCTCGACATAATTCAAAATAAAATTCTACTTGATCAAACGCTTACCTACTGAACCTGTAAGAACCAGCAGTCCATTGAGTTAGCAAAATGCTAAGTAAGCCTCGATTTCAAACATGGTTTCTCACCTACTTGACAAAATCAAATCATCAGTACACCTAACAGCATTTAAATGCAAGTCATTTTTATATAACTTATAAAAATTAAAGTTGCATTAGTTTTTCTGTATTTTAAACTAATCCTTAAATTTTGTTAAATTGTTTCATTTTTCGCTAACCGCTGGCAGTTACTAAACTGTGATTTAAGACATTTTATGTCACATTAAAAAAAAATTAAATTTTTATGAAATTTTGGTTTATGACATGTGGTATCAGAGCACAAGGTTCAAACACTAGGCCTTGATGAAGCTCAACTTGCTTATATGGAACAGTAAATTTAAATCATTTTTCTGATGTTGTTTTCTTTGAATGTTATAAACAGAGAAAATTTGTTTCTAAGTTTAACGACAGGTATGGAAATATTGGAGGAATATCCTTATACTGAAAAAGATAATCTACAAATAGAACCTATACACGAAGACATAACCACTAATTCTTTAGAACTATTACAAATAGTAAAAGAATTGAAATATGAAATGGAATCTGTTAAAAAAGAAAATGAGAGGATTCTGAGAGCTTAGGAGGAGCTGAATCAGATCTTAATAGAAAGATTTCTTACTGAGGGAAAGGGTATAAGAGCTTATTCGGAAGATATAGGTTATCAACATAAGTATAAAAAGACTAAACAGATTAAAAATCAAAGTAGTTCATCTTCCGAAGTATTTCGTGATCAACGTAATTCTCATTATACTAGTGATAGTAGGGAGGATAACCACCATACTAGGAAAAGAAAATATAAACCTTATGAAGAAATCTCTGGGGAGTTTAAGAAGATTAAGCCACGAACATTTAATGGAGAAACTGAAAAGGGAGAGGAAGCGGAATCCTTGTTATCCGAGATGAAGAAGTACTTCCAGATTTATAGCTATTCTAACCAATTAAAGGCTAGGATGGCTATTTACAATCTTACAAAGAAAGCTGATATATGGTGGCAAGACTTAAAGAGAGTGAAAGGTATAAGAGAAAAGAACATAAATTGGAGTAAATTCAAGAAATACTTCAAAAATAAATTTTTATCTGAACAGTACTATGAAGAAAGGGCTAAATAATTCTATGAGCTAAAACTAGGTACAATGACTATGAAATATTTGAATAGTAAGTTTTTAAGTCTGCTTAGGTATGTGCCATACCTTGTGGATGAAAAACCAAAGGTACAGTGGTTTCTTAGTTGTTTACCTTATCACATAAAGGATATGATTGAGTATCACAATCCAAAAACCATGGAAGAAGCCATGAGGAAAGCAAATTTCTGTTACGAATAGAATTGTAAAAAGGAGAGTATGGCCAATTGGAAGGCCAAAAGGAATAATAATTATGATCAAAAGAAGAAAGAGTTTGTGCCTAATCAGAATTCTAAAAATAATAATACCAGAAATTTTTTTAATAAGAATTTCCAGGGGAATAAGAATAATTCACAGAACAATTAGAACAATCAAAAGAATAAAGAGTCTGCTAATAATCACAGTAATTACACAAAGAAATTTGAAAGAAAAGAACCCATAAAGTGTTGGGAATGCAATGGTCCACATTATGCTTCAGTCTGTCCCAATCGGAAAAAGACTGTCAGCAATATCCACATAATACAGGAGGAGATGAATGTTAGTGATTTAGCGAGGACTATGCCCAGGATCAATGCAGCTTTGGAGAATTGGCAAGCAGACTATCAAACTTCCATGGTGAAAGTAGAAGGTAAGATAAATCAAACACCCATATCTATTTTAATTGATCCAGGAGCTATTTTAAGCTATATTTCTCCTAACTTGGTAGAAAAGTGTAAACTTCCAATTGAAAAGTTTGCAAGTTCTTGGTTAGTTCAGTTAGCTACTGGTGCAAAGAGAAAGGTAATTAGCTTTGTAAAGAATTGTGCAGTAACTATAGATCAATTTGAAACTTTTGTTAAGCTCAATGTACTACCTTTAGGTTCATACGACATATTAATTGGTATGGATTGGTTAGAGCAGCATAGGCTGGTCTTGAATTGCTATGATAAAACCTTTACTTGTATAAATAATGATGGAAAACTAATAAGTGTAAAGGGAATCCCTAGGAAAACAAATGTAAGGTAGATTTCTGCTCTGCAGCTTAAGAGAGTTGTTAGGAAAGGTTGTAAGGATTATGCAGTAATATTAACCAATGAAGGAAATATATATAACATAGATAAATTAAAATTGGAGGATATACCAGTTCTAATGGAATATGAAGATGTATTTCCGGAAGAAATTCGGGGACTGCCTCTGAAGAGGGAATTAGATTTTACCATTGAGCTGGTACCTAGTGCAATGCCCAACTCAAAGGCCCCTTATCGGATGAATATACTCAAATTAAATGAACTTAAGTCACAGTTAAAAGAACTTATTGACAAGAATTATACTCGACCCAGTGTGTCTCCCTAGGGGGCACCTGTCATCTTTGTTAAGAAAAATGACGGAACTCTATGACTATGCATAGATTATCGTCAATTAAATAAGATGACTATGAAGAAAAGATACTCGTTACCTCACATAGATGATCTGATTGATCAACTACATGGAGCGATGGTATTTTTGAAAATTCACTTATGGTCTGGATATCACCAAGTCAGAATTAAAGATGAAGACATCTTTAAAACAACTTTTAGGACTCGATATGGACATTACGAGTTTGTCGTCATGCCATTCGGGCTTACTAACGCTCTAGCTGGTTTTATGTGTCTAATGAATAATTTAATGCATAAATATCTGGATAAATTTGTGGTCGTGTTTATGGACGACATATTATTTTATTCGAAATCAAAAGAAGAACATAAAGAACATTTAAAAATTGTCTTGCAAGTGTTGCGAGAACATCAACTCTTTGCAAATTTTAGTAAATGCGATTTCTTTAAAGATAAAATCCAATACTTAGGTCATGTGGTGACTAAAGAAGGAATTTTGGTGGATCCCAAAAAGATAAAGGCTGTTGATGAAATTGTCATTGATACCAACATGAACTTGCAGTGGCCCCACAGGATGTCATTAAAACCACCAAGTCCCACCTGCAGTGCTTTGACCCCTTACAAAGTGGTTTGTGCTTTGAAGCACCTTGTACCCAGTTGACAAGGTCCCTGTACCCACAAGGCTAGATCTTGAAGCCACCACTTTGCTGAAGATGTTGAAGACCCTGCTGATGATGTTGAAGACCTTGAAGATGGTCCTAAAGACCTTACAGAATTTGGAGAATCCCTAGATGGGTTGAAGAAGCATTAATGACCCATTCTGTGGTCATTCATGCTCTGATGGTGTCATGGTACCCTAAGAGAAGGTCTGGCAAACCCACAGGTGATGTCATGGTGGATCTTGACCCATAGGGGTCCCTTTGCATGGCTAAGGTGGTTAAAGAAGTCCATGATGCCTCTTTCTTGATGAAGAATCTTTTGGACCCACATTTGTTAGATTAAAGGTCCTTGATGAATTAATGAAGACTTGGAACCTTTAATGATGACCTTGATGCCCTTACAAAGATCATGGAACACATTGCTTGCTCTTGATATGGTTAGATGGCATGATGAGCCTTGAAGGAGATGATAATTTTTGAAGATGGTCCTAAGTGCATAAGGAAGATCTTGCACCCACTTATATGATGGATGGCCATTAAATTGCATGACGGTATGATGAAGAAGCTTTTTGAAGAGGCTCATGTGTGCGTGAAACCCCTTACTTATGGAAGAAACAAACAACCCTTGGTTGTGGCTCCTTGTGAATATGGATGGTGAAATGGCACCTTGATAATGGGATCCTTAATGAAGCCCTTGTGGCTTGTAAAACCCTTGGCATTGATGATGTGAAGGACATATAGCACACTTTCCTTGGCCTAGAAGTCATATCCTTGGTTAAGGGTCCTTGATGACCTTAATGGCTTGAAGTAAACCCCAAAGCCCCATCAAATGATGATACAATGGCAATAAAATGATGATGTGAAGGTCGGCTCAGTAAGAATTCAAGCCAAAATTAATAAAATATATATATATACTTTGAAGATAGGTCGGCTCCAATTAAATTCAAAACAATAATAATAATATTTCTTTTCATGTCGGCTCCAAAAAAAAATATTTCATGGAAAACCTATATAAATAGGCCTTCACAATTTCATTTTAGAGTGTGAATTTTGTAAGATCTCTAAGGTCAAATTCGTTGGACTGAGGTAAATTTTGAGGGAAGCAGCAGTAGGCAAACTTTGACTGAGGAAAATTTGGGTGTAGCAGTTACTGAAATTCCACAGTCCTGAATTTGCAGCAGCCTGGTATTTTCATGGGGTTTGTGGCAGCAGTCCAAAATTACAGCAGTTAAAGGAGCAGACCTGAATTTGAAGAGAAGGAAAATAGTCCATATTTTGGTAGCAGATGACTGAGGAAATTCTGGCAGCAGCAGAGGAGCAGTCCTGAAATTTTGTAGCAGCAGTCAAGCAACAAACCGATTTTTTTTTACACTAACACATCACAATGTGATGTTACCTAGCATATGGAGCAGTCCGAATTTTATTGCAGCAATCAAGGTTTTAGTACAATCAAAATTTTTGCAGCAGAGGGTGAAGTTTAACTTTGTTTTTTTATCATCTACAGCTTACATAAACAGCCTGAATTTCTATGACAGTCACGAGCCTACTACAATGATTATACAGAGGTTGAAACAGTCCAATGTTGAAGACATCTACAACTCTTACACAGTCTGAGTTTTATCCAAGTTTTGATGCCTAGAACAGTGACCTAGTTGATGGTGAAACTGAGTTCTTTCCACAGTGAATTCCTTGAGGTTTGAAGTAGTCCACAGTCCTGGAGATTGAACAAACAGTATTGAATACAAGCAATGGTGTAGGTCATCTTCAAGACTAAAGTTGGTTTTGTTTGAGACATACACAACTCATGTATAAGGTAATATCATATTCAATGATATGATACATACTTGTTTTAATGATGATGTATGCATGATGATACTACCCTGTACATTCTACTACCTTTATGATTGATGATGATGATACTTGAGTTCATACTTACGATGTTGGAGATCCTTGTAAAACCATTCACGGTAAACCTCCTGGCATAGATTGATGGTAGCTTGACTTGACACACAGTCTTGATTTTGAAGAGGTGTCTACCACTGCAACAAATCCAAGCTAAAGAAGAAGACTGCCGCTAACATAGTCTAAATTTTTGACAGCCATAGTTTGCAAATGCAGTGATGTGAAGATTTGGGTATACTGGTGATGCCTGGATGATGCCCTAGTTACACATACAGTAGCATATACAAGTATGATGATGATATGTTGATATTGGGATCGACTATGATAGTCCACTCATGAAGCTGAAAGCCTAGAACCTTTTGTGATGAATTCCTAGCCCAACACCTGAAGAGATGACAGTGCTTTCTTGAAGTGTCTTGATAGTCCTCTATTTGAAGTCTAGATAGTCCAAGATTGAAGTATTGACAGTGATTGACAAAATATGAAGTTTGTACAAGTTTCATGATGACAGTCCAAGTCTGTGTTAATGCTTGACTGTGGTGAACTTGACAAGTATGATTTACTTACCTTGACAGTGATATTCTTGACTATGATTGAGTAAGCATGACAATATGACTGTGACACCTACAGCAAAAGAAGTGTCAAGTGACAAGTGATATAATGCTTATAGTGACATGATTTGACAGTGATGAATATACAATGATATGGTGTGATATGTTTTGACTCCTAAGATATGCTTGATGATGCTTACACATTCTCAGTGATATGTGCAGTACAGTCCAAGTTGTATTGTAGAGGCGGAATGATACACCTACAGCTATAAAGATATTGAATATTGATGACTTGATAAGCAGTGAGCAGACCATATAGAGTTGCAGCAGTAAAGAATGAAGAGGATGAGCAGCAGCGATTGACCAGAGGTTCATGAGCAGCGGTATTGATGAGTAGATTGATGAGTAGACCTATGACCAGCAGTAGAGATGATGAGCAGTGTTAATGAGCAATTGACCAGTAACAACATAGATGAGCAAACCTTGGTGATTGATGACTAGATGAGCAATGTTGATGAATAGAGAATATTGAAGAGAGTGAGAGTGATGATCAGATGATCAGCAGTACTGACCAACAACAGAACAGATTGAAGAGACAAGTGATGTTGATGTGATTGATGAAATAATGTGATAGTGAGATTTAATTGTAAAAGAAAGCTTCTCTTGCTTGTGAGGTTAGGATACTATTGGCCAGAAAATGTGACCTATAGGGTTTTGTGTCCAACTACTAAAAAAAATCCCACACACTCAACTTACTGCAATATTGTATGTGTTTGGTATAACTGTTTTTACAGGTTAAAGGCCTTGCTGCCTGTAAAATATGCTCTCAAGGTAGAGAGTCTCTTGGGATATATATGGTAAGTTCTATTTAATCAAATCTTCACTCAAATCAAAAAATATCTAATTAAAATGACTAACTAATGCTAAAAAATACATTAAACTAAAACAAAAAATAATAGTAGCTCCTAATCTTGATCTAAAATTACCTAAGATGCAATATAACTATCCCAAACTGGGAGCTGAAATTAATAATCTGATAACAAGTTTTATTTAAAAATTTGATATATGATCCTAGAATGTTAGGAAAGCCTACTCTCAGCAGAGACAGATCTAAATAAACTTATAATAAAATAAAATTTTATCATAAATTAATTTGAAAATGAAACAAAACTCATAATTGAAATAAATTTAACATAGTATTGAAGCATGAAAAATACACTCAGGTACTAACGCTGAAATGAATAAAGTTCAACTCACATAGTCAGTACTTTGTATAAAACCATATGATTATCAACTGAAGAAAAGAAACATGAAGAATTTCATTTACTTTTATACATGACAACTAATCATCCATTCTTTAATACTAAGCACTTTGTTCATCATCCATTAACAAAAGTGTTTTCACATATAATATAAAGATACATACATATGAAAAGGAAATTCAACACACGAAAAACAACATTAAGACAACATGATAATAATTGATAGACTTAGCTAATGTCTTCAATATCTCTATAAAATATAGTAATCCTCAGAAATAGTTCTAAAGGAACAAAAATAAACAGAATAATATTAAGTGTTGTATTATATTTGTTCATCACAAGTTCTAGGATTCCAACCCTTTTCTTCCGTTCAGAAGTTGCTTATAAAGAAAATTAAAAGACTACAACTGACTAACTAGAAATCCTATTCCTCAGGAAAAATCCCAATCGTATCCAAATATGGTTTAACCATGACCATATTCATAGGCATGTTGTTACAAAATCATCCGGAGAGAAAGATGCGCCAAGAGGTTAACTTACTGGAGAAAATCCAACGTTATACTCTCCCAATCATAGTAACACCATACTGGATAATCCATGCCAACAGAAGCTTAGAAATGGGAATGAAGTAATCACTGAGTATCAAATCAATTGTAAATCCCAAACATTCTTCATTGAGTAGCCACATACAGTCAAAAGACACGAAGGTAGACCAGCATCCAATTTTATCCCAGCAGTTTCTTTGACACCTGTAAATATTAACAAAAAAATTTTTAGTAAAATTTAATAATGATCAATTAAGCATGAGCGAGATATCTGCATAATTTTAACTCTGTAGATATCTCAATTTAATCATTTATATGGTGAATTGAAAACCAAAACTGACGAACCCAAAATATCACTAACCTTTAAGATCTATCAAAAATCCTCTATAGGAAATAATGTAAGATAAATAAGACAAAATTTAGAAGTCACTGGAAAACAAAATATCAGGTTTTTAAGGCCGACTTGATTGAGAATCGAATAGGTACACTTCTCCTAGCTTCATTCAATTTATCCCTGAACCTCACAACCATGGTCCTGTTAATCCTATTCTATCTTTTCAATCTTTGATTCTTTAACAAAATCCTTTTAATCATTTCTTTGCATTTCAACTTTTTTCCTCTTAACACATCCCATTTCTCAACCCAGGTGATCAATTCAGCTTTTAAAGCTTTAATTTCTTCCATGGCAATTGTTTGTATAACTTGTGCTTCTTTTAAATCTGTTTGCAGGGAAGAAATCAATTGGGCATGAGGATTTGGATCAATTTGGTCCTTCGACTCTCTTTTCAAGTTTATTCGAGCTTCTTCAGTTAAGTAAGGATTTTTGTCAATTTCTTGGCCACCCTCATGATTCTCTTGTTGACTGTCAACCACCTTGTTTGCGGATATAGAAACGTATTTAAGATCTAGCACATATGGGCCTATGGGAGCTAGATGTGGTTGAATGTCTGAAGAGTCACTCACCTCAATAACTTAGATATCCCCAACACTCAAATTCCTCCTAGAAAGTAGATCAGTTGTCATACTGCGTGTGTTTCTTCATATAGGTGGATTGCTCATAGCATGGCTAGTCTGATATTCAGCCTCTGTTTGCTTCATATCAACCTATGCATGAGAATAATTCTTGTTTTGACAGGTTATAGGAATTGAGGGTTTCCTTCCTTGACCTCGAGAATTATTTGCAAGAGTTTCAACACTAGTTTCTGCCTCAATTTTTACATCATCAAGACTTAGGGTTTGGTCAGGCTGAAACCCTTCATCCCTCAAATCATCCTGAGAACTAGAGTCCTCAATTTCAAGCTTGGATTCTTCATTGTTTACCCACCTACGTTGAACCCTAGGCCCCTGTTTGGGCCATTCCTCATTAACCCCAAACCCATTTCGCACAAGGAAAGAATCCCAGGTCTAACCTAGTTCTTCCAACCGACTGGACACAAGAATTTTAATTAACACATGGTGGAATAAACTCCTATTTTTATCCCCAACATTAGACTGATAAGTGGATGTCACTTTATGCAAACTGCTCAAAAATAAAAAGGGCATATTGACAGGGTACCCCTTAAATATCAACAACAGCCAAAGGTGATAAAATTGTGTCTGAGATAGCCTACCTTCGCAAGTTACATACCCGATGACTAGCTCTAGAAGATCCCTCCATTTCTTCATTAATAACTGGGATGGGAAACTGGATTTGAACTTGGTTTGTCGATGAGCAGGGGTAAGAAACCCTTTCCACTGGTCATTCTTAATATTTTTCCCTTTATACCACTTCTCACAAGTTTGTGGCAAGAAAATTGCTCGAGAAATGAACTTCTCAGACAGCTTAATTTCAACGTCTCCCACATGTGCATGAACCCCATCGAATGACTCTACGAATGCCTTAGATACTGCCATATTAAAACCAGAAAATTTCCGAAGGAACTCCAACCATCCATACCTCGATATGATCTCTCGACACTCGAGAGAAGCATACAGATATTCGTCACCAATAAGTTTGAACGTAGACACCGGAGCCATGGCAGTAGATACACAAACCTCTAGGTTTTTCGAAACACGGATTACAAGATGCAATCGATTTATCAACAGTATAGGCATTACCAGCAATACTCTGAAATACCCTATTTTATCAAAACCCTGAAAACCTTCCTGTAAGTTCATCATAACATAAATTGGCAGAGACAAGAGGCTTCGAGAACAACTTACCAAAACATAATGATCCGTAGGAAAGTCACAAAGGCGAGTTATTGCAAGTGATGTTTGCATGATTAAGGATTGATAGATAGCAACCGTCAAACAACACGACTACCAAAACCTTAGTTCCGCCATTACTTCATCATTAATTGTGATTTTATATTGTGTTGATAATGGAGGTTAACTCATCATTTTTTTTAACACGTGACTAAATGATTTCCAAAAACCTTAATCCTTCATTTGTCGAATACAATCATAATAATGTGATCACCTTAGCATATAATCAATATCTTAGGGTAAAGGTCAAAACTGATCAGAGAATAATATGATAATGTGGCCAAACCAATGTCAAAAACATAAAAAGTGAATTTAGACCTACATCACAAACTCTAATACCAACCTATTTCAGAAATATGAATTTGAAATAAGCGATGAGCATATAGTATAGTAGGGTTCATGAAGATCACATTAAATTCACCTTAAAACTTATGACAACTAATATAAGATAAATAATTCAGAATTGATGAAGCTTTACCAAATTTTCCATATGAATCAGGACAATAACAGTTATCACATCATGCAGTAACTAGTTTGAAATCAAACATGAGTGATGAGATGAAAAATAGGAGCTACTAATCTTCTGTAATTATAGTCCTCCTGATGATTGACAGAAATGAATAATTAAGATCATAAGAGTTGAAATTTTGTTGTTATTGATGTTCAACCCATCCAAATCAATCAGTCAAGTAAGTTTCTGTCAGGAGTGCCTTAAGAATCAAATATTCTTAGGGCCCTCCTAAGATATCCATGATGAGTTTTTTGATCCAGACAAAAAGAACCAATATTGCTTGAAAATTATCAATCTTCAAATTACTTGTGTTAAAAAAAAATGCTCCGAAGGGTGTTGCGTGCCAACATTTGGAAACATGCTGGGACCGAACCAGTTATCTCTATAAGAAAACACCATTAAAACTTCAAATAATCACAAATGATTCCATCAAATATCGAATCTCTACCTAAGTGATTCAAATTCAAAACAATCTGAACATGTGACTGGACCTCAACATATTTCTATAGAAACCCTATGACTATCATCTGAGTGTTTTGATCCTAATCAGATTCAGGAAAAAGCAAGATGACTTAATTCCAATGTAGATCCATAAGGTCAAAAACATGTTAACCAATACCCGTATAGATATGGCTTCTCAAGAACATCGGTTGGTTTTCCCCCACATTAAAGAAGCACATCAGACAATACTCCTTTTTATTTTCTTTTATTTTCTTTCTTGTTAGTATATATACAAATCATATTCACAAAGACAAACACGAAAAGAATTAATCAGAAAAACTATCTTACCTTGGTGACCAAATATATATCCTTATTCACTAACCCTACCAGAAACTGATCCAGCCAGCTCGTGATGAGACTTCCTGTCTCTAAGTTATTAGACTGAGAGTCGTTTTCATTGGCTTGGTAACCAAATTTTGACAACGTCATTCCAATAGAATTTATGATCATAAGCAGACCGGCTCGTGATTAGACCTCCTGTTTTCTGATAATACTTTTCATGTTCACCTAATTACAAGAGTATTGTCCTAGTCGAATGACCAAATGTATTCCCAAAAATGGAGGAAGGAAACCACAGACTTCTCAAGAGTGCTTAGAGATAACCAGATATCTTCAGTAAGTTTTCAAGCTTAGAATACATCTATTGAAATCAATAAATAAATTACCCGAGGTACTTGATCTGTAAGAAGACACTCAAAGACAACAATCAAGGACTGCTGACAGCAAAATTGTGGAGGCTTAAATTGCCACAAATCTAGAAACAAATCACTTATTAGAGATATGATATTCCCTGTCATCATCAATGACTACATTTTGGTATGCATTTCAATCATTAGGTTCTAAGTCCATGCAGAATGCTTCATGTTGAATCTTGTGATCGAATAAAGGAGATGCGTTTAAAAAAAACAAATATTTACAGAGGAAAAACACAAACCTATGTACAATAAATGATCTAAAGAGTTGGATTATTTTCATAATCTATCACCTAGAATTGAGAATAAGCATTATGATGATGATAATAACAAAAATAATTAGTAAGAATAAGATTGAAAATTCCAACCAGAAATCAACATAAACTGCAATCTTATGTACAGAAATCTACATAGATGGAAATATACAATGGAAAGATTTGATGATGTGCAATTATCGAGCTGTCCTTGTAAAGTATTGAGCTGTCCTTGTAGAGTATTTAAACAGAAGGTATTTGGACCAAGCTTTTCTGCTATAGCATACGGGCCTAACCAAAGACGTTGAAATTTGGTATGTTCCCCTTTATCCTCATGTGCTTTGTCCCATCTCAAAACCAGATCATCTACTTGCAATTCTCGATTTGAGGATGAGCCACGATCGAACCATGCCTTAATAATTTGCTGGTGTTTTACAAAGTGTTTCTTGGCATTTTCTCTTTCTTCTTCCAACTTCAACAGCAGATTAATTCTTTCTGCGATGGCTAAACATTTAGTCTCTTGTATAGCTCGTGCAAGCTGTAAGGAAGGTAAAAACAGGTTTGGAGGAAGAATAGCATCTACTCCATACACCAAAAAGAAGGGAGAATTACTAATAGATGATTTTGGAGTGACCCTATCAGCCCACAAAGGCTGATGCAGGACAGTATGCCAATTCTTGTGATTTTCAGCTATGGACCTTTTCAAAAAATTTAGCAAATTCTTATTTGTGGATTCCGCAAGGCCATTGCCTTGGGGATAGTAGTTTGCTAAATATCTAATCCTAATTCCCTTTTCTAGAGAAAATTCAGTCAATTCTCCAGAAGAAAATTAAGATGCATTATCAAATACAAGAGTTTCAAGCACTCCAAATTTAGTGATTATGTTAGTTTCAAGAAAATGCAATACCTGATTCATATTAACCACTCGTAGGGGTTCAGCTTCAGACCATCGAGTAAAATAATTGGTATCAGTTATAATATACTTATGCTGAAGGGAGGAGGATGGATTTATTGGTCCAACGATATCAATTCCCCATTGTTGAAAAGGCCTGTCCACCATCACAAGTTGCAAAGGAAAAGCTAGTTGTTTAACTCTGCCAGCTGTGGTCTGACAATCCAGGCACCTTCTAACGAAAGCATGAGCATCTTTAAACAGAGTTGGCTAAAAATAGCCTGCCCTCAAAATTTTATGAGCAGTAGTATCACCACCAAATTGGCCACCAACGGGCCCATCATGTAGTTTTGTTAAAACTAAATCAGATTCTTCCTTCTCTAGACAACGAAGCAAAACTCCATCTGCATTTTTCCTAAAAAGCACATTATTTACCAATTGATAGGGTCTTGATTTTAATCTTACTACTTTTTTCTTTTTTGGATCTAAATGATCTGGGGCAGTGCCAGTTTCCAGATAGATGTGAATGTCAATATACCATGAGCTAACAGGATCTGGGATAAAACAGATTTCTTTCTGCAATAAAACATCATCTAAAGGCATGTCATTCTGGTCAATAGGGAGATGTGGTGATTCAGCAGACAGCTTACACAACCCCAAACCTCATATGACCTGAGAGGGTTTAATCTCTAGATCATATTCCTGTAGAGCAGCCATCCAATGTGCTCTTTTTTCTCCAAGGTCCTTTTGTAGCAACAAATTTCTTACAGCACTAAATGGAACAATTACCTTGGTTTTTGACTTAAGGAGATAAGGGCAGAAATGTTTTACTGTTTTAAACACAGCAAAAGCCTATTTATCCACTTCATGATAATTTAGTTCAGCTCCCTTTAAATTTAAGCTCATGAAGGATATAGGTGCTTCATTCTCCTGCTGATTCTTCTGAGTAAGAACAGTTGCATAAGATATGTCAGATGCAAAAGTATAGAGAATAAAATCTTTCTTAAAGTCAGGAATCACAAGTGCGGGTGCTTCAGCTATCGATTCTCTAATCCTGATAAATGACTTCTTTTCTTTATCCCCCCATGAAAAACTACTGTCTTTTTTAATCATATTCTGTAGTGGACGCACGATTTCAGAAAAACTTGGAACAAATATTCTTACAAGATTTATCTTTCCCAAGAAGGACTGCATGGATTTCTTCGTAGCAGGAAAATGAATCTTAGAGATGGATTCTGTTCTCTTTGGATTGATCATGATCCCTTCTTTTGACACCACAAACCCTAGCAAAATCCCCTCTGTTACTGCAAATATTGACTTTTTGGGGTTCAGGGAAATACCAAATTTCTTGCAGCGTTTGAGCACTTTTCGTAAGTGTGAGATGTGATCAGACCTATTTTTTGAAAATACAGTAACGTCATCCAAATAGACAATGACAGAGTGGTTTATCAAACCTCTGAAAGCAGCGTCCATCGCCCTTTGGAATGTAGCCCCAGCGTTTATCAAGCTGAAAGGCATCTTCCTGTAGGCATAGGTTCCCCAAGGTGTCCTAAAAGTGGTTTTCAACTGATCTGCAGGGGAGACACGAACTTGGTTGTACCCAGAGAAACCGTCTAATAAAGACAGCATCTGAGAACTTGACACCTTCTGAAGGATTTTCTCCATGGGTGGAACAGGGTAGGTGTCCTTTTCTGATGATTTATTTAAGTTTTGGAAATCTACACATAGACAAATATCTCCATTCTTCTTTCTAACGGGAACAAGGTTAGCCACCCATTGCATATGGCATATAGGAAATATGATCCGTGCAGTAAGCAGTTTATTCAATTCTTTCTTTACTGCTGGTTTTAGGGGAGGGTGCATTTTCCTTAATTTCTGTTGGAATGGTTTTGACTGAGGCTTCATGGGGATCACATGTTGAATGATCTGGGTGTCAAAAGTTTTTAGATCATCATAAGACCATGCAAACACATTTTTGAATTCACTAAATAGCTTCAGGAAAGCCAATTTTTCATTTGAAGTGCAGCCTGATCCTAAGTTGATATTTTGAAGGTTCGATTCTGTGCCCAGATTAATGGTTTCATAACGCATGTTAGACTTGTTTGTCTTGCAATTAGGCACTCCCTTGAATTTATCATGCAAATCATAAAACTTTTCAAGCCTAATAACTGACATAGGGATTGAATTTACCTGTTCAAAAGACTTATCAATGGGACGAGGTGGGTGAATTACCACAAAATTATGTAGATCCTCATCATGTGTAATTTCATCGATTGCTGATTCTTTAAAAGCATCTTCCCCTGTTACTAGAAAGAAATAATCTGTGAATCATCATTAAAGACCTGCCAGTTAGTGATATTATCTGGAATGGATGGTCTAAATAATAATTCAATAGAAAAAGCATTAGGGGAAAAAATTTCAGCGGGAATAAGTCGTGAAGCTACATTTTCTAACAAACCAGCTTCCTGATTCTAAAAACGAGGAATGGATTCAATATTAAAGGCATCAAGTGCTGAAATCAAATTCCATACCTCCCTTTCGTAACTTTGCAGGTGATTAGATAAACAGTGAATGGAATTACGGACCTGTCTAACAATAATTTCAGAATCGCCAAATGCAATCAGAACTTTAACTGTTAAGTCTAATGCCTTCTTGAGTCCTTGAATAAGGGCTTCATATTCAGCCGTGTTGTTTGTGCAAATAAATTCTAGTCTACAACATGAATTTGTTTTTTGTAGGGTCTAGGAGCATGCAGCCTACTCCTGCACCTTCATTGGATCGAGATCCGTCAAAATATAGATTCCAAGGCTTATCAACAAGACTATTTACATCATTTACAGTATTCACATTATTCACCAGACTAAGGGCAGCTTCCTGAAAATCACAATGCAGAATTTCTGATTTATTTATAGAATTAGTAAATGCATATTTAAGTGTAGGAAAACTCCCTAAATCAGAATCATACCCATAGTTTCCTAAAATAGAATCACTGAACAGAACTGGTTCATTAGGAGCATTTATTTCAGTCACCGTGTGTTTCATGTACCTTTCTCTGTCAAATCTGATCTGATTTGGACGTCCATTTTTAGGCAACCACAAATGTGACCAATCAGTTGAAAAATATCCTTTTAAGGCTTGAGACCAGTCACGGCTTAAAAACAACCCATAGACATCTGGTATGTCTTCTACCACTATGTCAATGACCTAGAAGATCTGTGGATTGGTAGCCATCCTAATCATTACTCCTTTTAATTCTTCTACAATTTTTACCTTGGACCGATCTAGTTGGCTGATTTGGATTTCACAAGGAGTGGGATTAGCATTCAGCTTCTTACAAACCGAGTAAGGTGTGATGTTTGATGAAGCCCTGGAATCTATCATAGAGTTATGAACATTTCGGTTGAAAATTTCAAACGTTAGCAAAAAAGGTGGAGTTGTAGATTTGGAGTTCTTACCTATGAGAAAATCTTTATCAGCAGCTATTTTGACATTACTGTTATAACCTACTGTTGTTTTACTAGTTTTAGGATCAAGGTTATTAATTGAAGATACAGAGGGTTGGTTCTTTGTTTTAGTGGTTGATGGATTTGATAAATTAGAGAGTATCGAACCACCGGGCATGGGATAAATTTTCAATAGATCAAACATGCTAATATTAGCCCTTTGTTTCTTAAGATCTTCTATGATGTCATATTGTAGGTCTATACCTTGAGTGAAAGGCTACTGATTTGAAGTTTGAGGACTGTTCTTAGGTGCTGATGATGGTTGCGGATCTACAAGCCCTTTACTTCCAGTGTTATGGGTGTGCTGCTTTACAAAGACAGAATGGTCACTAGACTCTCCTTCTTTGACTGAACTATCCCAGAAATGGCAATTAAGCAGAAGAGGATCTTCAGAAGTTTCCTTTTCGGTTTTAGGCTGATCAGATTCATGATCATCATCTAACTCTTGATCAGTTGAGGAATCAGGTAAGGCATAAAAAACTCTTATAGTATTGAAAACTTCCTTATTAGTTGATATGTCAGGGGGAGTGTTTTGCCTAGCGTTTGAGGATGTAAACGGCTGGTATGGGGTCTTGAAATGTGCTCTGTTTGAAGTACCCTCCCCATTGTTTCTTTTCAATATCACCACTTCGTTTGTAAGATACCTAATTGCTTGTTGTAATTTTTCTACATCAAAAGTAGGGGCATCTTTTTTGTCTGTGTTAGTTCTAGAAGTAGTTTTGTTGCATTTACGAAGGGAATCATCAGCTTGTCCATTATTTTCTGGCTCAAACATCAACGAATTCTTCTCAAACTTTATTGCTTCATCAAAGGTTTCAACTAAAGTGATTTTACCGGCTTGTTTTACAAACATACCCAGGTATTTAGGTAAGGTTGAAGCATAATTCTCGATTATGATGTATTTTGGAGGTTGGGAGGCCACTGGTATATTATTCAGAAGAGTAATAAAATGCTGATTGAAATCCTTCATCCTTTCTTTGCTCTCCATCTTAATTCTATCCAATTCTAGTGCTAACACAATAGGGGTTTTATCTTCACCAAACTTGTTCAGGAATGCTTGACTAAAATCACTCCAGCTTGTTATGGATCCTTATGTCAGGGAAAAATACCAAACTGCAGCCTTTCCTTCGAAAGTTAAAGGGAATAGTCGACATACCACATCCTCATGCTGGACATTCATAGTCTGAACAACCAAGATGAACATGTCGATGTGATTTTCAGCTAAGCCCTTATCATCTGGGTCAAACTTAGGTAGCAATTTATCAGGGTGTTTGGGTAAGTTATGATGTAGTCCAGGCACAACAACGGCATCGCATCGTAACCATGGTCTATCAGCATTAGGGTTACCTTGATTACGGTCACCCATATCTGGATTAGGTTCTAACTCCGATGAAGACTCGTCGTTATGGTCATGAGGACTATCTGGTAGTGATTTAGGAGGTGAAGGAGGTAGATCAGATCCACCTGCAGATAACAATCGTCAAGAAGTTTTATGACCAGCTACTCCTCTTAATAGATTACTAAGGTGATAATCAGGATTCCCTACTAATGATTCAAGAGGTTCTTCTCCAATCGAATCAGCAGCTAACTCAGTTACTGCTAATGTTTGGAAATTAGTTCTGCTTGGTAATCTAAAGTTAATCGGTGGAATTCCTGTTTGGTGAGAATATGCTTTGGTTAAGATTCGATGTGATTCCTCTAAAGTTTGACTTATCTTTTCAGGGGAAACTGGTGAGACATTAGGGTCCCTTTCAATGATAGTCCTAACTGTATCTAGGAACGGAGTATTTACAGTTCCAGGTTGTGATGTAGAGACCGGGGTAGACAATGTTCCAAAACTTATGAGGGAGGAAGTTGGTTGATCACTGGTAGGAGCACTATGCGATCGATAAGCCATTAAGATTTAAGCCCAAGCCCTCCTTCTAGCGCCATTTGTTGGCCAGGAAATGTGACCTATAGGGTTTCATGGCCAACTATTGAAAAACAACCCACACACTCGACTTACTGCAATCTTGTATGTGTTTGGTATAACTGTTTTCACAGGTTAAAGTCCCTGTTGCCTGTAAAATATGCTCTCAAGGTAGAGAGTCTCTTGGGATATATATGGTAAGTTCTATTTAATCAAATCTTCACTCAAATAAAAAAAGATCTAATTAAAATGACTAACTAATGCTAACAAATACATTAAACTAAAACAGAAAATAATAGTAGCTCCTAATCCTGATCTAAAATGACCTAAGATGCAATATAACTATCCCAAACTGGGAGCTGAAATTAATAATCTGATAACGATTTTTATTTAAAACTTTGATCTATGATCCTGCAATGTTAGGAAAGCCTACTCTCAGCAAAGACAAATCTAAATCAACTTATAATAAAATAACATTTTATCATAATTTGAGAATGAAACAAAACTCATAATCGAAATAAATTTAACATAGTATTGAAGCATGAAAAATACACTCAAGTACTAATGCTGAAATGAATAAATTTCAACTCACACAGTCAGTACTTTGTATAAAACCATATGATTATCAAATGAAGAAAAGAAACATGAAGAAGTTCATTTACTTTTCTACATGACAACTAATCATCCATACTTTAATACTAAGTACTTTGTTCAGAATCCATTAACAAAAGTGTTTTCACATATAATATAAAGATACATACATATGAAAAGGAAATTCAACACAGGAAAAACAACATTAAGACAGCGTGATAATAACTGATAGACTTAGCTAATGTCTTCAGTACCTCTGTAAAATATAGTAATCCTCAGAAATAGTTCTAAAGGAACACAAATAAACAAAATAATCTTAAGTGCTGTATTATATTTGTTCATCACAAGTTCCAGGATTCCAACCCTTTGCTTCCGTTCAAAATTTGCTTATAAAGAAAATTAAAAGACTACAACTGACTAGCTAGAAATCCTATTCCTCAAGAAAAATCCCAATCGTATCCAAATATGGTTTAACCATGACCAGATTCATAGGCACGTTGTTACAAAATCATCTAGAGAGAAAGATATGCCAAGAGGTTAACTTACTGGAGAAAATCTAGCATTATACTCTCCCAATCATAGTAACGCCATACTAGATAATCCATGCCAACAAAATCTTAGAAATAGGAACGAAGTAATCACTGAGTATCAAATCAGTTGTAAATCCTGAACATTCTTCATTGAGTAGACACGTACAGTCAAAAGACATGAAGGTAGACCAGCATCCAATTTTATCCCAACGGTTTCTTTGACACCTGTAAATATTAACAAAAAGTTGTTTAGCAAAATTTAATGATGATCAATTAAGCATGAGCGAGATATCTGCAGAATTTTAATTCTCTAGATATCTCAATTTAATCATTTAGACCGTGAATTGAAAACCAAAACTGACGAACCAAAAATATCACTAACCTTTAAGATCTATCCAAAATCCTCTGCAGGAAATAATGTAAGATACAAAATACAAAATTTAGAAGTCACTGGAAAACAAAATATCAGGTTTTTAAGGCAGACTCAACTAAGAATCGAATAGGTACACTTCTCCTAGCTTCACTCAATTTAGCCCTAAACCTGACAGCCATGGTCCTGTTAATCCTATTCTATCTTTTCAATATTTAATTCTTTAACAAAATCCTTTTAATCATTTCTTTGCATTTCAACTTTTTTCCTCATAACACATCCCATTTCTCAACCCAGGTGATCAATTCAACTTTTAAAGCTTTAATTTCTTCCAGGGAAATTGTTTGTATAACTTTTGCTTCTTTTAAATCTGTTTGTAGGGAAGAAATCAATTGGGCATGAGGATTTGGATCAATTTGGTCCTTCAACTCTCTTTTCAAGTTTATTCGGGCTTCTTCAGTTAAGTAAGGCTTTCTGTCAATTTCTTAGTCACCCTCACAATTCTCTTGCTGACTATCAAGCACCTTGTTTACAGATATAGAAACGTATTTAAGCTCTAGCATAGATGGGCCTATGGGAGCTGGATGTGGTCGAATGTCTGAAGAGTCACTCACCTCAATAACTGAGATATCCCCAACACTCAAATTCCTCCGAGCAAGCAGAGCGGCTGTCATAGTGCGTGTGGTTCTTCGTATAACCGGATTGCTCATAGCATGGCTATTCTGATCTTCAGCCTCTGTTTGCTTCATATCAACCTATGCATGAGAAGAATTCTTGTTTTGACAGTTTATATAAAATGAGGGTTTCCTTCCTCGACCTCGAGAATTATTTACAGGAGTTTTAACACTAGTTTCCACCTCAATTTTTACATCATCAAGAGTTAGGGTTTGGTCAAGCTGAAACCCTTCATCCCACAAATCATCCTGAGAAACAGAGTCCTCAATTTCAAGCTCGGATTCTTCATTGTTTACCCGCCTACGTAGAACCGTAGGCCTCTGTTTGGGCCGTTCCTCGTTAACCCCAAACCCATTTCGCACAAGGAAAGAATCACAGGCCTGACCTAGTTCTTCCAACTGACTGGACACAAGAATTTTAATTAACCCATGGTGGAATAAACTCCTATTTTTATCCCCAACATTAGACTGATAAGTGGATGCCATTTTATGCAAACTGCTCAAAAAGAAAAAGGGCATATTGACAGGGTACCCCTTAAATATCAACAACAACCGAAGGTGATAAAATTCCGTCTGAGATAGCCTACCTTCACAAGTTACATACCTGATGACTATCTCCAGAAGATCCCTCCATTTCTTCATTAATAAATGGGATGGGAAACCGGATTTGAACTTGGTTTGTCGATGAGCAAGGGTAAGAAACCCTTTCCGCTAGTCATTCTTAATATGTTTCCCTTTATACCACTTCTCACAAGTTTGTGGCAAGCAAATTGCTCAAGAAATGAACTTCTCAGACAGCTTAATTTCAATGTCTCGCACATGTGCATGAACCCCATCGAATGACTCAGCGAATGCCTTAGATACTGCCATATTAAAACCAAAAAATTTCTGAAGGAACTCCAACCATCCATACCTCGATACGATCTCTTAACACTCGGGAGCAGCATACATATATTCGTCACCAATAAGTTCGAAGCTAGACACTAGAGCCATGGCAGTAGATACACAAACCTCTAGGGTTTTTGAAACACATATTACAAGATGTAATCGATTTATCAACAGTATAGGCATTACCAGCAATACTTCGAAATACCCTATTTTATCAAAACCCTGAAAACCTTCCTGTCGTTTCATTATAACGTTAATTGGCAGAGACAAGAGGTTTCGAGAACAACTTACCAAAACATAATGATCCGTAGGAGAGTCACATAGGTGAGTTATTGCAAGTGATGTTTGCATGATTAAGGATTGACAGATAGAAACCGTCAAACAACGCGACTACCAAAACCTTAGTTTCACCATTACTTCATCATTAATTGTGATTTCATAATGTGTTGATAATGGAGGTTAACTCATCATTTTTTTTAACACATGACTAAATGATTTCCAAAATCCTTAATCCTTCATTTGTTGAATACAATCATAATAATGTGATCACCTTAGCATATAATCAATATGTTAGGGTAAAGGTCAAAACTGATCAGAGAATAATATGATAATGTGACCAAACCAATGTCAAAAACCTAGAAAGTGACTTTAAACCTACATCACAAACTCTAATACCAACCTATTTCAGAAATATGAATTTGAAATAAGCGATGAGCATATAGTATAGTAGGGTTCATGAAGATCACATTAAATTCACCTTAAAACTTATGACAACTAAGATAAGGTAAATAATTCAGAAGTGATGAAGCTTTACCAAATTTTCCATATGAATCAGACAATAACAGTTATCGCATCATGCAGTAACTAGTTTGAAATCAAACATGAGTGATGAGTGGAAAAATAGGAGCTACTAATCTTCTGTAATTATAGTCCTCCTGATGATTGGCACAAATGAATAATTAAGATCATAAGAGTCAAAATTTTGCTGTTACTGATGTTCAACCCATCCAAATCAATTATTCAAGTAAGTTTCTGTCAGGAGTGCCTTAAGAATCAAAGATTCTTAGGGCCCTCCTAAGATATCCATGATGAGTATTTTGATCCAGACAAAAAGAACCAATATTGCTTGAAAATTATCAATCTTCAAATTACTTGTGTTAAAAAAAAATGCTCCAAAGGGTGTTTCCTACAAACAGATACCTCAAACCCTTCTTAGCAGGGTCTAATAAAACCAGGCAGGGTCCTGGATGTAGAGTAGGTGCTCTTCATATCAGTAGGTGCTGATTTTACCTCACGGTTGTAGCCGGTCCAAAACTAATACAAAAATATTACAAAATTATATGGTGTTGTGTTCTTTTGTGTTATGGTTCTTGATGATTCAAATGCTTATGATATGTGAATGATGAAGTGAAATACGTTTATGAAATGATTATGAAATTGGTAGAATGATGAATTGGTAGTTAACTATGACAAGTTAAGAAAAGGTTTAAAATTGGCTTTACACTGATTCACCCCCTCTCTCGATGTCTAACAAAGGAAATCAAAGATTGTCTAGTTCCTAAAGACGTAACTGATGTCCAATCATTCATGGGGATTACCAGTTACTACCGGAGGTTCATTGAAGGGTTTTCAAGAATCGCAAATCCGATAACCTCTTTGCAGAAAAAGGGAAAGAAATTTGATTGGAATCAGAAGTGCAAGGATAGTTTTAAAAAGTTAAAAATCTTATTAACCAGCGCACCAATTTTAAGAATAGCTGATCCAAATAAAGATTTTATAGTATGTATTGACGACTGCAATGATAGTTTAGGTGGATTATTGACTATGGAAGGACATGTCATTGCTTACGAGTCTAGGAAATTGAAGATTCATGAAAATAATTATGCAACCTATGACTTGGAATTCGCTGCTGTCATACAGCCTTTAAAAATGTGGCATCATCATCTAATCAGAAGAAAATTTTTCTTAATGAGGGATAATAAGGGATTAAAATATCAATTAAATCAACCTAACCTGAATGCTAGACAAGCTAGGTGGCTAGATTTTCTAAGTGAATATGATTTCGAAATTCAACACATTAAAGGGAAAGAAAATAAAGTTGTTGATGCATTAAGTAGAAATGTAAAGCTAAATTTTATAGCAGCTATCAACACTTATACAATATATTTGGAAGAACAGCTTAAAGCAGGAATAGAACAAGATGAAAATTACCTAAAGTTACAAGCAAAAGCAAAAGAAAATCCAATAGAAAGTCTAAGTACAGGGTACAACTTGAATGAAAAAGGATTTTTACTATATAAAGACAGAATATATGTACCTAAGATTAAGTTATTAATTTTAGACGAAATCCATAAAACTCCTTACTCAGGCCATCTGGGTTATCAGAAAACTATAACCATGTTAAGAAAAGAGTATTTTTTGCCAAACATGAAGAATAAACTAGCATAATATATTGCTAGATGTTTTGAATGTCAGCAAGTAAAAACTAAACATCAGCATCCAGCTGGATTACTTCAGCCTTTGCCCATTCCTAGCTGGAAATGGGAGATAATTTGTCTTGATTTTATTACTGGACTGCCTAAAAATCAGAACTTAAATGACTCCATAATGGTAGTGGTTGACAATTGAGTAAAGCAACCCATTTTATACCTGTAAAAACTACTTATAAAGTGGCAAATATAGCTGATATATTTTTAAAGAAAATTTTTCGACTGCATGGAATATCGAAGGTCATAATTTCAGACCGAGACCCTAAATTTGCAGGTAACTTTTGGAGATCTCTGTTTAAAGGATTAAATACCACGTTAAATTTCATTACCTCCTTCCATCCTCAAACTGATGGACAAACTGAAAGAGTAAATCAGGTACTGGAAGATCTACTAAGAATGTATGTAAAGGAATAGCCAGGTAAATGGGAAGATTATTTACACCTGGTATAATTTGCTTATAATAATAATTATCAAGCTTCAGCTAGATATAGTCCTTTCAAAATTCTGTATGGAAGGAAATGTAACACTCCCATTTGTTGGATTAATCCGGTGGACAGGTTAGTATTAGGACCTGAATTATTCAAAAAAATGGAAGTAATTGTAAAGCAGATACAAGGTAATCTAAAAATTGCGCAAGATTGACAGAAAAGTCAAGCAAACCTTAAAAGAACTCCAAAAGAGTTCCAGGTAGGTGAACATGTTTTTATTAAGGTGAGACCCAAAAAGAGTTCTCTAAGGTTGGGTAGTTGTGCCAAACTAGCACCTCGTTATTGTGGTCCTTTTGAAATACTATGTAGGACTGGACAGGTATCCTATCAGTTAGATTTACCACCGAATTTAAGAGTTCACAATGTTTTTCACATTTTTGTATTAAAGAAATATGTGCATGATGCTACTCATGTTATTAACTGGAATGATGTACAAGTGGAACCCGAAGCAAATTTTCTGGTGGAACCAGACTATATCCTCGAGCGGAGGGAGATCACACTTCGGAACTACACCATTGGTCAAGTAAAGGTGCAATGGAAGCACCTTAGTCCAGAGGAAGCCACTTGGGAATTGGAAATTCATATGTGGGATGTATATCTAATTCTATTTTAGGGGAAATTTGAGGATGAGGAATAAATAACATCCAGGACATTGTTATAATTTAAGGGGGTGTATATGTCACATGCCCCAACTTGCAAAAAAAACAATTTTATAATATTTGAGGAACATTGTGTTAAATTTCATGCTAAGTAGTAATTGATGACCGAGTGGGGTCAAGAATATTTAATGTAAATTCAGAATATTTTATTTATAAATAAATAAATGAGGAGACAACAGCTTAGGGAAGCTGTTAAAAGAGTGTTTACTGGTCAATTGGTGGAGGAGATTGGGTGGAGAGCAAACTGACAAATGGCAACATCCTCAAACCACTTCCAATTGTTGCAGGTGGCAACTTCCCTATATTTGTGGTCATGATTCTCCAAGAAAGTGGAATCAGAGCAGGTGACTCATTTAATGAAACTAAACCAAAATACCTAGGCATCTCTATAAAATTTCCCATTGAAGAGAGCTGAGGCTGCTCATTCTATAGAAGTGATCATTCATGGTGAATGAATTTACTCAACAGAAATTCAATGGAGGGGAGTGTGGAATGTGTTTGAGGGGATAACAGCTGAAGTTGATTTAGTTATAGATTTTAAGCTGAAGATCATACTGCTGAGAGCAGATTTTTATTACTGAGGTAATTGGACCAGTCAGGCGACAGAGGTTTTACAGTTGCATTCTCCACCCAGTTCTCAACAAAGAAGACCAGGAACAGGCTCGGGGGTCCTGAGGAAGCATTCTTTGAGCACTATCTAGGAGTTTGGTAGGGAGGAACAGCCTCCTTAAGCTGTTGTCGTCTTGTTCTCAACAGGTTCTATTTTATTTTTACTGTCTTCAGTTAAATAATTCTTAGTTTATCTATTGCAGGCATGTTTGTGTTTAGGGTTTATGAAAGAAAAGTAAACTGTGTAATGTTAAGTTCAGTGAAATTATAGATTATAGTAGAAATGGAAATGATTATGTAAATAAGTGAAATAGATAGAAATTAAAATTCCCAAGCTGTGTTTTTTCACACCTGGATTCAGGTCGTACTCTAGCACAGTTGGATTGTCTTAGGTAAATGAAATTATTCTTTTATTGGAATGTAAACAGTAGATATGATTCTTTTATTGATTGTAAATAGTAAATAGATTTTACTTCAATGTCTATGAATTTCATTGAATAGCAGTGTTATGTATTGTCTGCACTTATCTTTACCTCAGCCAGCTAAATGGAAACACAGGTATAAAGAGAATAGTAAATATTACTATTATTATAGTATTAATATCCAGATAGAATATAAAGATATTATAGTTAATAGTAGTAAAGTAAACAACTAATATTTGAGAAAACATGTAAAAAGAAAATAATAAAACATTTGTTAAATATTCATTTTACACACGAGAGTATGTCTTATCTAGGAGCTAAGGATTCTTTTACAATCCTTTATTTTACAAAAAATTAATGAGAGTTAATATTACTCTAGTTTTCAAGTATGCTGCACTAAAAATCTAAATATTTTTCTTAACTAAAAACTAGAAGCAAAACTATTTAGAATATTTTCATTTCATACAGAATTAGCATTGTATTTATAACTGTAAGTCAAATAATCTTTCATTATTCTATTTCTCAAAAATAGAGTCAATAATACTATAAGAAGAAACACGAATTTCTTAAACTGTAGGGTTTACAATATTTCTTTTAACCCTTAAAAACCGAGTTCTAGAAATTAATAATATCTTGTAAAAAGAGCTTAAAAATAATTATAAATACAGAGAATTAATAAATATGATATATATGCAAATCTTGAACAATGTAAACATTAATATTTAACCATTTACATTATAAATCCTTAATCAAGGTAGGATTATAGCCTGTAGAAACGATGGGTCGAAACCCCATCCCGCTAAATAAACCAAATATATATAAATCTTTTATATTAACAGTAAGTTAAATACACTACTGATAGGTTAAGCAAAACATAGTTCACATTCTTCAATTTCTTGAAGCTCAAATGTAAAAGAAAAACTGAAGCAACGAGACAGAGGTCTTTTAAAAAATCTGAGCATAAAGGAGGTTCTTATAATCTTAAATAATAGTATTACATAATTAAGCCATAAGGCTGAAACTGTTTTCACCAAAACAACCTATACATCACAGCCTCAAAAGCTTGTGCTACCCAGCGTAGTATCGCAAGGGTTTCAAATTAAAAACAGGGTTAATAAACAACAAACTAAACATCTTAACCAATGGAGAATCTGAAGCTATACTTCCAACCAGAGGAACCTTCATCCAATTCGCAAGCAGGGAGAACCCACGATGAGACCGGGGCTTACCAGTTGGAAGCCCATGAAAATAACTGAAGGATGAGCTTGCATTCCATTCAAGTTGGGAGTTGTCAATAGGAGTCTTCAAGAACATAATCCAATCATTATTCAAAACTCTGAGTAATAATTTGTAAAAACCCTAACTTAATAAATAAGTTGACAAAAAGGAATTTGAGTAGAGATTAATATTTTTACCTGTGAACTAGAAGAAAATCAGAGCCAAAAAGATACGGCCATCCAACTCGATTGTACAAAACCAAGAAGCAAGCAAACCCGTAAGCCAACTCTGCAACAGAGGTAGTAAGAGACAGTCTCAATCTCTACCATGCCAAAGCAAAGAGCGGACAGACACAAGGGTAAAACCAGTTACAGGTTTCGAGCCACGTGAAAGAGTTTAAAACCACGCACACTGTGTTTTCTCAACTCATTGCAGAAACTGAAAACACTAACTACGAAACCATAAACCACATTGCACAGTATTGCAAGCTTAGTGCCAAAGGTTAAAGAAGAGTAGGCCTCTCATGGCCGCAAGGAATTTCACAGCACAGTGTGTAGGAACACAAACCCTCGAAGAAAAATGCAAGAGAGTAGGGTTTCACTGTGTTATAAGTCAACCAATGCATGGAGGAGGATAGTCCACGTGCCCTTCCAAATTTTTAACCATGCATGGGTCGATTCCTAATGCCAACACTGCACATCCAATGATAAATTATATCATTGCCAATAATACACACAATGCAATCCACTATATTATAAAGACTTATATCATAGCCAATAATGAAATCTATGCCATCGATCTTTTAACTAGTTCTTATGGTTGCATGTTGTCAACCATACTATGGTTGAAATCATGTTTTGGAAACTAGTAATGTTTTTATATAAGAACAAAACTTATAAGTATATGATGCCAATAGTTTCGACTACACCATAATAGTTACTAGGAAGTGAAACTACCTTAGGATACAAGTAGTAATTTTTATTGTAACATTATAAAACAATGTAGTATTGTAATATTGCAATAACACTTGTATCATGGCAATAACCTAGAGATAAAGATTACAGCTTGTAAATTGGTTGTGCAAAAGATAATCATATTTACAAACAAATCAAACAAGCTAGTATTGTTTCATGACTATTAAAGGAGAATTAGAGTAGAGAAATGTTGTTATTTACAATATAATTATAAACTGAAGAGCTCTAAACTTCTCCACTTAAAGACTTGATGCTAAAAAATGAAGGAGTCTTCAAGAAGACTGAAGTTGAACCTTATTGAAAAAGTTCTCTTAAGTAACTAATTTTTTCATTGTAAACCTTACCTTTGAAAAACATAGGATTTTGTTCATACAAAAAGAGTTTTAAACATGACAATAGTAGTAAGATCATGATACAGTAGAAGTAATTATATGCCAAGATCATGAGCTCTATGCTCACTGTAAGAATCTATAATTGACTAGGTACTATAATCTTTACAATAAAAAGAAACCTTGGAAGAACTCATTCTTGTAAATGACATTAATGATGTTAAGGATAAAAGTCGTTATGGCTTAAATATAAATACTGTCATAGATCCAAAACAACGAAGGAATTTACTTTGCCTCATCGAAGTCTTGCATCTTAATAATCAATTTATATACTAGCATTTATCATGCTAAAGAAGTACTTCTCAACATAATTCAAAATAAACTTCTACTTGATCATACACTTACCTGCAGAACCTGTAAGAATCAGTCGTCCATTGAGTTAGCAAAATGCTAAGTAAGCCCCGATTTCAAACATGGTTTCTCACCTACTTGACAAAAGTAAATCATCAGTACAACTAACAACATTTAAATGCAAGTCATTTTTATCTAACTTATAAAAATTAAAGTTGCATTAGTTTTACTGTATTTTAAACTAATCCTTAAATTTTTTTAAACTGTTTCATTTTCCGCTAACCGCTAGCAGTTACTAAACTCCGATTTAAGATATTTTATGTCACATTAAAAAAAAAAATTATGAAATTTTGGGTTATGACAAAGTTAAAACACTAGATTATTTGCACATTTTGTGTGGTTTTTATGAGAATGTGGCTATGTGATTTGTTGCTAAAATTACAATTTTGATTGTTCATATTACAATCTTAATTACATAAATAAATTAATCCTCCTCAATTACCCTTGAAACATCCCAATTATGCAATTGCAGCAACTTAAAAGTATCATTTCAATCATTTCAACAAAAAAAAACTAGTAAAATTTTAAATACATGTCATTTTTTAACTTACTAACCATTTAAACCTTTATATACATATCCCAAAATATGACTTTGAAAATGAAACATAATTACATACATGTGTTAAAAAAAAATCAAAGTAGAATTCAAAGTGCAATGCATTTATAACAAAAGTCGTCCTACAAGATATAACAAGATATAGATGGGATAACTTATACTTGCTATAAGAGATAGAGTTCTATAAGTGTACTTGAGTTAGAGTATAGATACATTTATAGCTGTAAGATAAATGTTATTATGGTTAAGTTAAGTTATTGATTGTCAAATAATACATTAATAAAAGTTTTAGAATTGAAATGAAAAGATTTAATGTTTAATATTTTTATATATTACACTTAACATTAAAAATTAACACAAAGAATGTGTAAATTTAATATAAATAAATAATTATGTGGACAGATATTTAGATATATCTCAAATTTTGGATTTATTTGAGCTTATTAACAAGATTAACCTAAGTGTAACAAGTGTAGAGTAGTGCTTCATTTTTCATGGTTTGAGTATTTTGTTATAGTTAAATGCATCTTTATTAAGATTTAAATAAGCTGGGTGGTTAAAGAAACCAGCAACAATTTTTTTTTGTTTTTCATATTAGTTTTTGTAATTTTTGTTTATTAAATAGTATTTGTTCAGTATTTATATTTACTCTAACAATCTATCTAGTATGAATAATGAATATAAAATTATATATTTTACTCTTTGTTTGACAACCTGTATTCACATAACTAAGTGGCCAGTTGTGTTTATCAGCATTTATCACCCATTTTACTTGTGGCTATATTCACATAACTAAGTGGCCAATTGTGCTTATCAACATTTATAACCTCTTTTACTTATAACTGTGCTAGTAAAATTGCTACATAATAAGGAAGTTAGCTAAAGCAATTGAAAATGATAAAGGGAGTTAGCTGAAGCAATAGAGAATGATAAAAAGGTGACAAGAGAGTGATTGAAGCTATACAATTAGAAATGATAAAAGAAATGATTTGAATAAAAAGATAACCAGGAAGAAGGAAAGTATTAAATGTATCCACTCATAAACCCTTGTGACCGTGAGAAAAGTTAGAAGATATGGTGAGTTGAAAACTGAGTTCCCCCGACTGTAAAAATATATTTAATCGAACAACTTTGTTAAGAGCAAATAAATGTCGAAAATAATGTTAAGCATTAGCCATGAATAACAAGCAACTAACACAAACTACTTCAACTCCATAATGATCAAATCCTAACTGTCCATATGTGAACAGTAGTATCCTCGTTGAAACACATATGCATAGTTATTACGTTCATATGGAGGCCCAACTTTAGGGAAAGAGCTAACGACGGAGCTGCAGAGTCTTAAAGACTATATCAGCTCATGGGTTTCCATGACGATGCCCATACCCATTATCCATGGAACCCCCTAGCACCTGCATTCTTCGGGCGGGCCACCTTTCTGACGACGGCGGCGTACGTACCTTCGCTAGAATCCATCCAAATATCGACGTCAACTCACCATTAAAACACAAATATCGACGTCAAATCACCATTAAAACATTTGCTAAGGGTAGCTAGCGGGGTCGCTTCACTTCCATCTGAGTCTCGGTTCCTCTGTGCCTCCACCCCATTTCTATCGCTCACTGTCTTAGTTCCTCTGTTCCTCCACCCTCATGGTTTTCAAGATTACATCACGGCTTCCATAATATTTTCATCCAGACCGAACAGACGAAGAGGTCTCATGATCGAATCCCGAAGAGACAACCATTCGCGGGAATCAAGTCATATTTCTGTTGTTTCGTCTTCTCGTGCGACAAATCCTTGACCAAGGTTTGTAAAATTTATCCTGAACTTCTATATACTTTCACCTTTTTGTTACTGGGACGCATTTCCAATATGCTTGTGGGTTGTTATCGTATAAAAAATTATTGGATTCCTTCAAAATTTCTACAATCAGAATATAGATAGAAACACGTGTAGGAATTTATAGTTCTTGAAACCTGGAAATTGTAATGGTAAGAAATATGGAAACACGCAAATATAGTCATTAATTCTAGTTCTTTTCCACCTCAACTTATACCTACCTCACACCCCTTACTGCTTTCCTTCCAAAGCACCTGCATAAGGAGGCCCCTGTAAACTTTAATATCTTCCCTTCCTGTAACCTTCTGCCTTTATCACCGGCCAAGCCAAGTTCAACTGAAGGAATTTACCCAGTCCATATAATAAATGTTGTTACGCACGATAATTACATATTTTCAGATGAAGGAACCATTCAGTCCATACCTGCCCGAAAGAGAAGTTACCCATCTTTATAAAGGAACCATTCTGTCCATACCTCACCTGCTCCTGGTCCACCTACTTACGTATATAATTCCAGCTGATAATATAGTGTAAAGAAAACCAAACAACTTTTTTCTGCTCAGAATTTTCTTGTTTTTGAAAATTTTCTTGTTCTGGTTCTTGTTCTTTTTCTTTCCAATGCCAAATTAGATTGAAAGTTTTTTCTTTGTCCTGTTGTGATTTCGGCAAACTTAAATTTTTAACATAGTTTCCAATGTCTCAAGAAATTAGAGGCTTGAAAGACAGTTCAGGTAAATAAAATAGTTTCTATGAAAATACAATACTCCAGGTAAATAAAATAGTTTCTCTAAAAATACAATACTTTGAAACTTGGAAATGTTGAAAATTCTTTACACGGGAATAGGGATTGCCTTTAAAGACATAATCATGGTTATTTTTTTGACTGTTGGAGGTCATGCACCAATGGAAATCTCTGAGCCTTCAAATGTTATTGGATTGAGATTGAGATAGAAATCAACAAATGACTGAATCCGTGAAAACTTTTACTTTCGCATGAAATTTTTTTGGGCAAATGATTAGATCGAATAATCGAGTAAATTTGAAATCGTTTTTTACATATAAAAATCTTGATAAGAGGGTTTGATCTTTTGTGTACGTTATTTACTAAAATATTTTTGTCATATTTTCATAAAACATCGTTACTTTTTTTAGACTGTTGATGGAAATATTCCATCTTTAGATGGGTTTATTATGTAAATATTATATCCCCTATCACAACAATTCACTTTTTACAAAACAATACCCAGCAGAGGCGAAAACTCATGCTCTTAATCTCTTTCTATCGTGACATGATAATTCCCCGTATATCTAATGGAAGTACAATGTCAAATAATTAACTAACACATTATATAATTAAAAAGAATTTGAATAATAAAGTATACAAATATTTACAACACATCACATTATATAATTAAAAGAAATTGAATAATAAAGTATACAAATATTTACGACACATCGTAGATATTGTTATTGTGAAAAATAAAACAAATCCAGATAAAGCAAAATCAAACATCTTCATAGCTGTCACCATTTCCCTATGATGTGAATTGGTAAGGTTAAAATATAAATATTAAACCCTTTGCTTTTTTTTCTTGCTTTTTTTCCTTCCTTGAAGTTTAACCATGGATAAAACGATTTGACTGTACATTGGATGATTATTTATTGGCCCAATTTGTTTGGAAAACAAGGAAACACTAGCTAAACAGTGAATAATATAGTGACTAATAGTTCTAGTTTTATGTTGGCTTGAAGTTCAACACACTTAACTGATTTGAGCTTAAATTAAGGAAATATTAGCCATTTTCTTTTAAAGAAAAAATTAGCTAAATGATGAATATGAGCTATAAATTTATTTGAATTTGTGCATACCTTTAGTGCACAATTCCATTTTCATATGAAGTTGTTATATATCAAAGAAATCTATTACAAGTTTGAAATGAAATGTTTACATTTAAATTTGGAAGGAATAAAATTAGAGGAATTGTTTTGTTTGTATTTCTATTAAAATTATTAGATAGATTCATAATGTTTGTTTATGAATTTTTATTTTTATGATTAATTTGCAAGGGGAACATTTATGAGACAATGTGATGATTGTTCTCTAACTCGGAATCTTAGTACATGTGCCTTCATTGAAGTCAGGAACTCGGGCGCCCCATGGCTACAAATGATGGAGGGAACTTGTTCCTTACGATACCCCAGTACATCCCCAGTTACATCCCCAATTGGACATTAGACTGTGCTTATGCAAGGTTTTTAAAGTTACTTAACAAGGGTCACCCCCTTCAAACTCTAAATTACTTTTAAGTGCTTAAGTTATATATACTATTTTTTTTTAAAGTTTTGTATTATATTTGTTAGTATAACTTTTGTATACATATTTATTATTCTAACCCCCTTAAAATTGTAAATAACTTTATCATGTTGAACTTGTAAATACTTTTTTTTTATAGGTTATTTGTTTAGTACAATGTTTTTTTATTTTTGTTCCAACATTTCAACATTTATGTTCATTTCTTTTTATGAAAAACGTGTTTCTCCATCATGTAACAATTTTATTGTTTTGTCATAATTTGATAGAAAGGAGATCCAATGGTTAATTTAGAAACACAACCAACCTTACGCAGGAGGAAAAACTCATTGTCAATTATCATTTTGGTAGAAAGCAATTTGTGATAAACATTCTTCATCATGGGAGAGCCAACCTTACAAAGCCTAAAATCCAAGATAAATTGAAGATTATATATGATGTTAAAGACTTACGAACCATTTTTGTTTATGGCTTCACTACTCATGGTTCACGCTCCACTGGATATGGCCTCATCTATGACACTTTGGATCTTGCAAAAAAATATGAATCCAACCACAGGCTTGCTCAAAATGGAATCCATGCCCATATTGAGAAAACAAAGAAGGAATGCAAACAAAGAGCAAAGAAAATACGAGGAATGAAGAAGGCTATGAAGAAAAATTTTAATTGATAGCTAATAATGACCATGTAATTATATATTAGTTTTTTTTAGTTGTTGAAAAAATACAATGTCATTTTTTTTACAAGTACACTAATATTAAAGTGCTAATTACCATATATTTTCAAACTTAATTTTATTTAATGTGCTTACAAAATGGTTGTCTTCATTTATAATTTTCATGCATGTATATAGCTATATTCTTTAATTATTTTTATGTTTCCAAATTTTACTTTTTTCTCATGTGCCTACAAAATGAAAGTCTTTAATATGTAATTTCCATACAATATGTGAATATTTTTATTCTTTAATTTCACTAAAAATCTTAAAAATATTAACATATACTTTTTCATTAGAAATAGATTCGGTTATATAATTGGATGTTATGTGTAATTTATTTATCATAATGAAAATTTTGATATGTGATTGTAGCAGATATATATGGAAAATGATGTGAATTTTTTAATATGTTTAAAATTTACTTATAAACAATTTTTTGATATTGTAAATATAAAATATTTTGTCATATATTTAAAAATATGTTTTTTTGTTAGCTACCATATCATATCATTATAAGATTATATTGCATTAACTTTTAATTTTATGTTTATACATAAAAACCAAAACAAAATACATCAATTATCATTCATTTATAGTGAATTTAATAATTTGATTATTAAATTTATAATGTTTTTAGTCATTTATATTTCATAGGAAATACTAATATTGAGTATTAAATTTACACATTTTTTATAGTTAATTTATTAATAGCTTTTTATTAAGAAATTAAAAAAAAAATAACTCATTAAAAACTAATTTTATTAATTTAATAACATATTTTTATTATTTATGTTTTCTTTATTATTAACTATTTAGATATTTATCTATTAAGTTATGTATAAATCAACTATTTTTATTAATAATTTTTTAATTTTAAAATAAAGAAAAATTTAAATATAAACTAAATAACAATCCTTAATATACTAAATAATATATTAATATTAAATAAAATAAAAATATATCACAATACACTAAATAATATATTTACTTAACAATAAACAAAATGAAAATATATGATAATACACTAGTGCATTTTTATTAAAATACAATGAATATATATTAATAATATTTCCCTTTAAATTATTTCCATAATAATTCGAATTTTTAATTTTATATAATTATTAAAATAAATAATAAATATTTAGATATTTATCTATTAATTTATGTATAAATCAACTATTTTTATTAATAGTTTTTAATTTTAAAATAAAGAAAAATTTAAATATAAACTAAATAACAATCCTTAATATACTAAATAATATATTAATAATAAATAAAATAAAAATATATCACAATACACTAAATAATATATTTATTTAACAATAAACAAAAAGAAAATATATCATAATACATTAGTGCAATTTTATTAAAATATAATAAATAAATATTAATAATATTTCTCTTTAAATTATTTCCATAATAATTTGAATTTTTAATTTCATACAATTATTAAAATAAATAATAAATATAAGTTTAATATTTTATATATTACTTTATTAATATTTATAATATTTATATGACTTTAGTAATATTATACATAGATATAAATTTAAATAAAAATAAATAAGAAAAAGAAAATACTTTAAAGACAATTTTGCATAGTAAAATAAGTCTAATATATATTAATTATAAAAGTTTAAAAATAGTAATTGTTTCTTAATGTATATTTATAGATATATTTAGAAATAATTAAAATATTTTTAAGGTGTTTTGTTTATAATATTTTTTATTAAATTGATGGTTTTTATAGTAATTATTAAAATTATAAATAACATAAAATTATTTTTTTCAAAATTTTATTGATTTTAAAATACCATGAATAAATATTAATAATATTTCCCTTTAAATTATTTCCATAATAATTTGAATTTTTAATTTTATATAATTATTAAAATAAATAATAAATATTTAGATATTTATCTATTAATTTATGTATAAATCAACTATTTTTATTAATGTTTTTTTAATTTTAAAATAAAGAAAAATTTAAATATAAACTAAATAACAATCCTTAATATACTAAATAATATATTAATAATAAATAAAATAAAAATATATCACAATACACTAAATAATATATTTATTTAACAATAAACAAAATGAAAATATATCATAATACATTTTATTAAAATATTATGAATAAATATTAATAATATCTCTCTTTAAATTATTTCCATAATAATTTGAATTTTTAATTTTATATAATTATTAAAATAAATAATAAATATAAGTTTAATATTTTATATATTACTTTACTAATATTTATAATATATATATGACGGTAGTAATATTATACATAGATATAAATTTAAATAAAAATAAATAAGAAAAAGAAAATACTTTAAAGACAATTTTGCATAGTAAAATAAGTCTAATATATATTAATTGTAAAAGTTTAAAAAATAGTACTTATTTCTTAATGTATATTTATAGATATATTTAGAAATAATTAAAATATTTTTAAGGTGTTTTGTTTATAATATTTTTTATTAATGGATGGTGTTTATAGTAATTATTAAAATTATAAATAACATAAAATTATTTTTTTCAAAATTTTATTGATTTTATATTTTTAATAAATTTTTATAATAATAATAATAAAATAACAAAAGTTTAACAAATGTAATATATAAAGTAATTTTATTTAAGAATATTTCTTCACAATTTGTACTAATACATTCAATTTTTTATTTAATTTATTTAAAAAAAATTCACAAATCATTTAACAAATTTAAGATTAAAGAGAACATTTTTTTAAAGTAACTTAGCATAATAATAGATTTGAAAACTTTACCTTTAGAACTTAGTAGAAATGTTTAAAATCTTTACCTTAAAATAATATTTGCATACTTTCAATAAATGCATTTAAGAACATTATATAAATAGCTTAAACCAAATTATTTTTACATGTAATTTTTATAGCGATTTAAAGAATGAAGAAGTGGGAGATGATTATTGAACTAGAGGTTCGAGATCCAGAGGAGATGATGGAATTTTCAGCAAAAGATTTGACTTGGATGGAAATCTATGGCGATCAAGTTGCAATCATTCCCTATTGTCTACTCGATGATTTTGTAAATGGGGAGCAATCAAGTGGTGTTTTGTTTATAATATTTTTTATTAAATTGATGGTGTTAATAGTAATTATTAAAATTATAAATAACATAAAATTATTTTTTTCAAAATTTTATTGATTTTATATTTTTAATGAATTTTTATAATAATAATAAAATAACAAAAGTTTAACAAATGTAATATATAAAGTAATTTTATTTAAGAATATTTCTTCACAATTTGTACTAATAAGTTCAAAATTTTTATTTAATTTATTGAAAAAAAATTCACAAATCATTTAACAAATTTAAGATTAAAGAGAACATTTTTTTAAAGTAACTTAGCATAATAATAGATTTGAAAATTTTACCTTTAGAACTTAGTAGAAATGTTTAAAATCTTTACCTTAAAATAATATTTGCATACTTTCAATAAATGCATTTAAGAACATTATATAAATAGCTTAAACCAAATTATTTTTACATGTAATTTTTATAGGGATTTAAAGAATGAAGAAGTGGGAGATGATTATTGAACTAGAGGTTCGAGATCTAGAGGAGATGATGGAATTTTCAGCAAAAGATTTGACTTGGATGGAAATCTATGGGGATCAAGTTGCAATCATTCCCTATTGTCTACTTGACGATTTTGTAAATGGGGAGCAATCAAGTGAAGATGCACCTACTCAATTTGTTGTCCATAGTCGACGTAGTAAACAAGTGGATGATATCAAAGTGACCAATTTTGGGACATATCTAGAATATGTGGGTGTTTTTATTTGTTGCAATATATTTATAAAATTTCGTTTCAAGTTCGTTATGTGAAACATACATATATATTTTATCTAATTTGTTGTAGTTTTTTCTATATAGTTATTGATGCGCATATGGTCTAGATACACGGAAAGTTACTATAAATGAATTAGAAACTGTAAGGAAAAAAAGTAATCCACGTCAAAGCATTAAAGTTGCTTGTCAATCTCACTTTATTGTGCGACGACTTCAACTTAGACCAGATGATGTTGTTATAACATACAATGCAAGTAGGCATATTGATAAATGTAATGTTGTCTGTCATGCGAAGGTTGCAATTGGCAAGCCTCAGACACTCAATTACACACCACATCTATCAGAGGATATATGAAGTTCTGTCCAAGATTTGGTTCGAAAAGGTTTTAATGCTACAATGATAGGGGACATGTTCATCTCTGCTGTAGTGCAAGAATCAGGTGAGTTATTTACAGGGATATCTCGAGATAGCTTGATGACAAGAAAAGATATCTCAAACATTTACAACGACATGAAACAGATAGAATATGTTAAAGATGAAAGTGATCCATTGAGTATAATTTGTTGGTACAATCAATGTCTTGAAAACTTTTTTTTCTTCCAAAAACAAGATGTTGGTAAAAATGTTCCTTTTATGATATGTATACAAACACCGTGGATGCGTTCAATCATGGTGAAACATTCACATAACAATGTTATGTCGATGGATTCAACATTCAACACAAATAAATATGGAGTAAGTACATATTTATCATAAATACCATTTAATTTTTTACATTCATTTGAATTCTTATATCTTAAGTATGATTATAATTATGTCTTGTTTTCAATATTGTAGTATAAACTTTACACATTGATGGTTTTTTATGAACATCGCAATGGGGTTCCGATGGCATGGATGATTTCTTCACGCGACAATACAACTGATATTTGTAAATGGATTTCAGCATTATTTAGAGTTGGTGTGGAAGAACGTCGAGATTGGCATGTGCAAGATTTCATTACAAATGATGTTGCAGCCGAGATTGAGGCATTAAGGTGAAGTGTGTATTTTTTTGGAAGGACATGAAACAATAATGTTTACATATATGCTCTATTTTAATGATTGCCTCATTTTAGGACTCTAACCAACCCCACAATATTATTATGTGTATGGCATGTCCGTCGAGCATGGTTAAAGAACATTGGAAATAAAGTCAAGCAAAGGAAAACAAAATCCGCATCTTTCGTTCTTTAGGACAAATCACGCAATCGTGTCATGATGATGAATTTGTACAACATGCAGTTACAAAGTTCTTTAATGATTTCGAGGAGGAGAATTGTTTTTGCAATATCTTAAGACCAATTGGCTATCTAACAATAAAATACGTAAGTTTTTTATAGTTGGTTTTCATGACTCAAGTATGCAATGACATATTTGTATCTATTAATTCATAACTCCATTTTTTTCCTGATATGTGGGCAAAAGCTTACAAGAATTTTCCACATTCGAATCAAGATACAAATAACGCAATTGAATCCTACCATGGGTACTTAAAACAAAGGTACCTTAGCGAGCATAACAATGCATGTCATAGACGAGTTGACTGGCTGATTCTGTGTTGCTGACAAAGTTTGAATTATATTACAAGCATATACAACATTTAAAAGAAGTGGGTGTTATACGACCAAAAAAATCTCAGGAACAATTGAAAGCATGCAAATTCAAAGAAAACAAAATCCCAAACAAAGTTTGTGTTTTTGACCATAAAACTAACTTGGTGAATATAGGGCTCGTAACTAGAATAAGGATACTCATGATACTTGGTATAATGTCATATATAAAGGGTCAACTTTTCACTTCTGTGACTGCAATTGGGCATTAAATGGGAATATTTGTAAACATGTACTAAAAGTTGGTATGTTGTTGAGTAATGATATTTTTGGTGATAATCTATTATCAAATGTCTCTAGCTCTTTTGTTGAAAAGCCTAGTTCTTTAGTTGAATTAAATGAAATAATAGTATAGAGTCCAAAATTACAAACAAATCCTCCACTATGCTTCGATTATCCTCCCAATATTAGTTTCCATAATGAAACAAGTATTAATGATGTGGATAATTCCTCATATCATGTTGATTCAATGCATGTAAGACTAGATAATGGTGTACTTGAGGTTAATGGAATGGAATCTATGATGGAATCTATTAATCAAGAATTTGAGGGTTTATTATCCATAAAACCAAAAAAAATTGAGGAGGCTCGTGCATTGAAGAATGTGCTTACCAATGCACAAAAAGAATACAATAAAATGTTATTCAGTACTACAACTCCATCAAATATCACTACCAAAAGACGACGTAGCTTTTTGAGCCCAACAAATAATAAAAGGGGGCATAGTCATGAGCTACAATCAGGAAAAGAAAAATCGCAATTTCAAAGGGTGAGACGAGTTCGTGCGAAGAAGAAAAGCATGGATGAGCAATTGCAGTTACATTCTCAAAAACACAGAAATGAGGTGGATGCATTTGATCTAGTGAAACATTCTAGTCTACATAATATTGGTAAGAAAATTTGATATTTTGTTTTGTTGTACATGAAATTTAGAATAATATTACCATCAACACAATAGTATAAATATGTGATTATTTTTTATTACAGCTGGGGCATCCACAGTTCGAAATGCTCAAAGTTGTAGACTTTGGTTATTTAATGAAAAAATGATGAGCATAGCTCATTATTTGTGGATGGTACAATGGAAGCAACTTCGGCGAATGATACATTCAACCCATTTCAACATTGTATGTTTCCAAATAAAGGTATTGTATTTTATCTTGCAATGAGCCTCACAATAGTCAATATTGTCAAGTCCCATTATTTAGGAAACATGTTACTGAGTGTAGCTTTGTTGATGATTCTACAGTAGCAATGGCAGATGGATCTACATTCAACCCACTTCAACGTACCTTCACCAATGATCCAAATATACCAACTACTTCAAAGATATCAAGAATCCAGTCAATTCCAGATTTAAATGCATGAGCTTTCCTAAAAGGTGAAACACGTTTAAAGTTGTTTGTAAAAATATTTAATAGTTAATTTGTATGTATATATTTTTTTTATTTAGTAACATTATCAAATTAATATTTTGAATGTTTCTTGACAGGTAGATGTGTATTTATGGAATAGTGATGTGAGTACCCTGCAGCAAATAATTAATCAAAATACACGATATAGCAGCAGAACTCAAAATCACTTTTATATTAATCGCGGGCCACTTCGAGGGGGCAACCTCCTTTGAGCAAGCTCAATACAAAATAACTTCACGGTGCTTTCCTTGGCCTCAACACACACTTATATACTAAAAATAGGCGCCAATACTATGGGTCAAAACCATGGGCCAATATAAACTATGGATCAACAAATACTACAGGCGGCTTACAAAGCATATGTGCCCAACAACAATAACACAAAATATGGATCAACAATTACTATGGGATGACTTACAAAGCATATGCGTCCAACAACAATATACTAACACGGTAAAGAGAAGGATTGACATGGGTTCCTAACATCCCCTCCCCCTTAGAAAAAGCTTTGTCCTCAAAGTTGTAGATGTGGAAATTGTCGGGGAATCTGAAGGAGTGGTTCCCACGTAGCATACTCGGGCTGCATTCCGTGCCATTGAATTAAGACCTCTATGATAGAGCGAGAGCGAAGCTGACGAGTGCGCTTATTGAGGACAGCCTCCGGCTCCAAAAAGATGGATCCTTCATTATCCAGTTCTAGTAAAATAGATTTGGCCTTTGATGTTGGTGCCAAGAACTTTCTTCAGACAAGAGACATGAAATACTGGATGAATGCGGGAAGAAGGCGGAAGTTCCAATTTATAAGCAACAGACCCAATCTTCTGAAGAATCCTATATGGCCCATAGAACTTTGGAGCAAGCTTATGACGCCCTTTGAGTTTTAGTGAGGATTTCTTGTAAGGCTGGAGACGAAGAAAAACCATATCACCGGCTTCAAAAGTGTGCTCAGAATGGTGCTGATCAGCTTGTTGCTTCATGCGATTTCTTGCCATGTGAAGATTTTCGCGCAAAATGCGAAGAACCTCATCACAGTTTCGAAGGACCGCGTCAACTGCCTGAACTGGAGAACTGCTGGGGGTGTAAGGAAGAAGAACTCGCGGTGCCTGACCATAAACTGCTTCATATGGAGTCATTTTAGAGGCAGTGTGGTAAGAGGTATTGTACCACCATTCAGCGAGAGGGAGCCACTTTTCTCACTGATGTTGTTGCTCAGAGGAGAAGCAACGAAGATAAGTTTCCAAGCATTTATTGATAATTTCAGTCTGACCATCCGTTTGTGGGTGATAACCTGAACTCATCTTCAGTTTGGTGCCAGTGTGGTGAAAGAGTTCTGTCCAAAAATGACTAGTGAAAGTCGCATCACGATCCGAGACAATGGAAGAAGGCATTCCATGAAGACGAAAGATCTGGTCCAGGAAAATTTGAACAACGGAGGAGGCTGTATAGGCATGGCTGAGAGCACAAAAATGACTATATTTGGAGAGGCGATCAACCACAACCAAAATCACAGTCTTCCCTCCAGATTTAGGGAGCCCTTCAATGAAATCCATAGAAATATCTGTCCATATCTGGGTAGGTATGGGAAAGGGTTCGAGCAATCCCAGAAGGGGTGTTGTTTCACCCTTATTGCACTGGTAGGTATCACATTTAGCCACCATCTATTGAATTGTCCTTTTCATGCCCTGCCAAAAGAAGTTGCGTCGTGCCCGTTCATACGTTTTGAGAAAACCAAAGTGCCCAGCTGACAGAGAAGCATGGAGTTCATAGAAGATAGCTTGTTGAAGAGATGTGTTCTAGGGAAGCACCAGATGACCCTTGTATCTCAGTGAAGCACCATCCCAAGAGTAATGTGGGACAGCAGAAGGGTTGTTGTCCAAGCGTTGGATGATTTGAGATAATGAAGAGTCATTGACATAACCCTGTTGAACCGATTGCAACCAATTTGGAACAGGCATAGAAATAGTGGAAAGAGAACCTTGGTCATCAAATGTGCGAGAAAGGGCATCCGCCACAATATTGTCCTTACCCTTCTTATAAGTGATCTCATAGTCATAACCCATGAGTTTTCTAACCCATTTCTATTGTGCCGGGGAGGATACACGCTGTTCTAGGAAATATTTCAGACTCTGGTGATCAGTCTTGATATAGAAATGATTCCCTAAGAGGTAGGGTCGCCACTTTTGTACTGCATGCAAAATAGCCATCATTTCCTTCTCATATGTAGAGGCAGCTAAATTCTTACCGGAAAGGGCTTTGCTGGTGAACGCAATGGGGTGTTCATCTTGAAGGAGAACAGCACCAAGTCCATTGCCGCAAGCATCACTCTCAATAGTGAAGGGCTTGGAAAAATTGGGCATACCTAGAACAGGTGTAGTACACATAGCTTGTTTCAGCTTGTCAAATGCACACTCAGTAACATGTGTCCATGTAAAAGCATCCTTTTTCAACAGAGCAGTTAATGGAGCTGCAATCTTCCCATAATCCTTGACAAACTTGCGGTAGTAGCCAGTCAACCCCAAAAAACCACGAAGGCTCTTGAGTGTCTTAGGAGGCGGCCAATTGTTCATGGCAGCGATTTTGGCAGGATCCACACGAACCCCTTGTGCTGAGATAATGTGCCCGAGATACTCAACTTCCTTTTGGCCAAAAACACATTTATACTTTTTGGCATGGAGATGATGATCAGAGAAAAGTTGCATTACAAGAGCCAGATGCTGGAGATGTTCAACCCATGTTTTACTGTAGATGAGGATATCATCAAAAAATACCAGAATGAATTTCCGCAAATAGGGTCGGAATATTTTATTCATCAAGGCCTGGAATGTGGAAGGAGCATTAGTGAGACCAAAGGGCATGACCAAAAACTCATAGTGGCCATCATGTGTGCAGGAAGCTGTTTTAGGGATATCATCCTCATGAACTCGAATTTAATGATACCTAGAGCGAAGATCCAACTTGGAGAAAAATTGAGCACCATGAAGCTCATCAACGACAGGAATTGGAAACTTATCCTTGATGGTGAGGTGATTAAGTGCTCGGAAGTCAATGCAGAGGCACCATGACCCATCTTTTTTGCGGACAAGAAGAACTGGTGAAGAAAAGGAACTTGTGCTTGGGTGAATAATACCTTGCTTCAGTAAGTCCCTAACGAGGAGTTCAATCTCTGTTTTTTGGTGAAATGGGTAGCGATAGGTCCTGATGTTGGGAGGAATGCTTCCAGGAAGGAGCTGAATACGATGGTCCTCTGGTCATGAAGGTGGAAGTCCAACTGGTTCAGCAAAAACACCTGTATATCGATCCAGAATTTGTTGGAGATCCAAAGGAGTAGTGGGGGCCGCTGATGGTTGCATTTGAATGGAATGGAGCTGA
>LPNX010541271.1:77924-88330 GCA_001517045.1 Pseudotsuga menziesii
TCTCTTGCGTATAAGTGCACCTTGCCTATAGTCCAACCCTAAAGAAGTACCGAGCAATGTCATTTCTAACATTGTGGGGACTCTTGGTAGCACGCAACACCACAAGTATTTTTCAAGGTAGTTTACACCCAAATTTTTAAGTCTCTTCCCGAATCACCTCCATTGCACATTTCTACGAATCAACAAAGACTTTTATAAATCCTCAAGTTGTCAAAGAGCTAAATGTAGAAAGGCAGACTCCATGGGCTTCTTCGATAGAGTGTGCTAGGGAGTTAACTCATTGTAAGGCTTAGGTGGACTCTTTTTCTTTGTAAATCTCATTACTTTCACTTTTGTAACAATCTAGGGACTAATAGCAATAACAATGTAAGTTATTAGTTCTTCGGACACTTCTTATTTTGACCACCTCTAAGGATGTTTCCTACTTCAAGTTTTCAGAGATTGGTCTTTAGTCATAAAATGGATCTGTAATGAGCATTTGATTCAAAATATTACTCTTCAAGATCTAGGTTGTTCATTTCATACATATCTCTTTTATTCATATATTTAAGGAGTTGCATTGAAGCAAATACCCTCTCGGAGGCAAAACTAACAAGAAATTTCAGTATCTTCCATATCAAGGAATAAGGGATGACATTGTCACTCTACATTCTATGGAAGTGTGATCTTATTTTCTTTTTAGTGGTATAGGTCATTTAATACATTTTGATATGAGATACACCTTCAATTTTTTTTTTATGTTGGAACTCTCTAATTGGTTACACTTAGGAGAACCATTAATAATATTTTGCCTATGGTTATCAAATTAGATAAAATTTATTAAATTATTTTTTGTCTTAAAAAATAGAATTTTGTATACTTATTTAATCCAATATTTAAATCTTAAATATATAATAGTATAATTTATTTATTTTGAAGATAAAAGTCAAGCTCATATATATTTTGATTTTTCAATAAAATAATTACTTACTTTTATATATATCAAACATAAAATATCATAAATAATTACAAGTTAATATCATATTAAAATTACTTTTATTTATATTTTATTAAAACAATATAGTTTTTCCATTTAAATGAGATATTCATTTCATTTTCCGTTGTATTCAATATACACTACCTAATTTTTTTGTCACAACTTTGAATGTACTGTAGATTATAGATTATATAAGATGGAGTTTGAAAACCATCGAGGGTGGTATAAGACGGAGTTTGAAAACCATCGAAGGTGGAGGAACAGATGAACCGCGACGGAACCTAGACTGTGAGCCGCAGAAATGGGGCATAATGGTGAGTTGACATGGATAGATCGGATGATGTGGGCAGATTCTCACGAACGTCAGAGTGAGCGCTTGCAGAGGGCGAGTGCTGAGCACCCGGCTGCAGACTCTTAAAGAGTCTGTAAGAGGGCGAGCAATACTTGTTATGCTATAGAGCATTTAATGCAACGGCCGTCGCACTGTCCGCCGTCGGATCGCTCTTTGGAGACGGTGGACAGTGCGACCGCCGTCCCATTAAATGCTCCATAGCATAACAAGTATTGTTCGCCCTGCAAGAGAGTCTGCAGCGCTATGCCCATCGATATCGCATTCTTATGCATATGTGTTGTAGCCATGGTAATTTTGATAGAGAGCATGAGCCATATGGGAGTGGGGTCAAACATTTATGTATGTCATCCATCAATACCATGGGGCTGTAAGCCGTAAAAAGTTACCCTTTCCCGGCAGCTTCTCTGTCTCTCCATTCCACCAACGATTCACGTCGGTCAATGAGCTGTCAGTCATGCGTATGCTGCTAAGCAGCCAAGTAAGCAGATGCTGATGGAAGATCAATACGGTTAGCATTGATGGCATTCGAATTTGAAATTCTAGAATTTGGATTTTGAAATTTTATACCCGCCTAGATGGGATTAGGGAGCTTTGTTCGATCCAGCAACTCCATGCCCTTTGTTCCAAAATATAGCAGCGAATGAAAATATTGCTTTTCCATTTCAGCTTCCGCTCCACAGTTCGCATCACAGTAGGTCACTGTCAGTTCATGGAGGTGCTTAGCGGGGTTCACATATCAGTCAAGTGTATGTAATTGAAGAAGCAGTGTTGGATTGATGTTCGATCATGGGATTTATAAATTATGGGTATATCTTAATATAACACGGTGTCATCAGAGCAAAAGTCGGTTAGATCTAACACAGTGGAAGTTGATTATCATACATACTTTGTGAACGGCAGGCCGGGGAAAAATTGATGAACTGCAATGGGTATTGAGATTTTCTTTCTATTATTTGTTTGAAAGCAAAACCTGATCTGCATAAAAGTCTTGTCCTCCATTTGTAGGTTTTAGCAGCCACCATTTTTTAAAATAGTAAATGAGTTGATAGTGATATGTTTTTATTTTACTTAGTTAGGTATGTTTATATCACAGGATCGATCAGTTGGATTATGGATTTTTCTATAATGTAACAATGGTGTAGAATTTAATATGAAGAGATGGATCAACTAATTTCTTCAAGTTTAGTAATTAATAATATCTTAAATAAATATAAATCTATATCAGTTGCAATTAACATTTGCTTTTAGAAGGTTAATAATAACCTGATAAAACATTGAAAAATCCTGCTACCATTGTGATAGATTGGAGTTCATGACACAAGATAGCACTGCTGGCTGAATTACTGAATTACCGAACAATGTTAATGGCTGAAATGACCAAAGAAAATAATAAATCAGTGTAATGCCATATTGTCAGTCTAAGCAGAGTTGGAATCTGTTTTTAATATTACCTTTCGAGCTTAATTTTTTGGGATGTTTTGGGTGTTATATCTGCCCGGTTTAAAGAATTTTTAATAGAAATTGTGCCATTCATTGGTTTGAAATAGTTTTCAATATGGTAGTGAATTACTTTGACAACCAAACCATTCGGTTCGTTGAAACCATGTGTGTATCTCCCACTCTTTTTTCTTAACAAACTTCTAATAATAGTGATGCGCAAGATTTTTATTTGGATGGACAATTTTCAAAATATTGGGTTTGTTTTTTAACAAAAGCATTTAAGATTTATTTTCCTCTTCGATTTATTATTGATTAAATATGAATTGTGATTTTTTTTAAATTAATTATAAATATTGAAATGTTGAAAAGTTTTACGTTAAGATGATAAATAGAAGGGTGTCGTGAAACCTCCAAATTTGATCATTTTAATTATGCTTTAGTATTCTCTGTGTAGAATTCATTGTCATTGTAGATTTATTAGATATTTATAGAAATTTATTAATTTATTAATTATAAATTAAGAAGATAAATAAAACAACATATATTATTAGTGTATGTGTGTATAGCTGTAAAATAGTAAAAAAAAGTTAAATGAGATAATTTGTATAAATTATATATTGATAATTTTCTTAAAGTACAAAGGTAAGAAAATGCTCTATAATTTTAAATTTTAAAAATATTATTTTAATTTTTGTTTGCTAAGAAAACTTATAGAAGAATCACATATTCATCGAACTACCCTTAGCACCCATTTATATTATGTGGTTTGAAGTGGTGGTATTAATGCCAATTAACCAACCTAAGTGTTAAAGTAGTGGTAATGTTTGTTAATCTTATTGGAAATGGATTATGATGGCACCTTATTCATCACTTTATCAAACTACAAGTAGGCACTATATCTCATAGTACATAGCACATGATATTGAAAATTAGACACATAAATCACATATATGGTTCAAATATAAAGGAGGAGGGATTCTTCATAAAACAACAATTTGTATTACTAATGAAAATACAACTTGAGTTTACATTACCATGGCCTCCATCGGTTTTAGCATTATATCAAACATTCAACTCTTTAGGCCAATTGATCTCAACCATAGCTTGGATACTGCAATTTTCTTACACTTATAATCCTTATAAAATTTGATCGTGTCTCACACTTCTCTATGTTCCACCAAGTTATCTTTGTTCCCCTCCTCCTCTTAGGCAATGAGCCAAACCATAGTCTCCCCTCTTTTCTCTTGAAACTTCCTTCTTTAATTCTATGATTCTCTTTTCTTGCTTGAAGTAACCTACCTAACTAATTAAATCCTACTAGAAATAAATAAATTGAATGGAATTGAGGTTGTCCAAACTACAACTCAAATTTGTGCACTGATATTCACATGAAGGGATGATTCTGGGTCCATGAAATTAAATTTGGTGCATGGAAAGATTCGATCCATTTGCAACTATTTCATCAAGAAAATAAGAAACGGATGGAAAACAATCCATCATTCAAAATACAAATGACTAACCTCCACCAAAACATAACCTTGTGGAGGTGAAGGAATGGTAAGGATTTAGTTGGCTTTTGGGGGGGAAGGTGAACTCTGATTGGATTTGTATTGTTTCATTTGGAGTGGTCAATTTGAGGATCAATTATAATAATTGACAGACCATTCAACCTTCCTCTAGGATTCTTGACAAAGGATGTTATAAAGGTGCATGCAGATTTGATGCCCCTCACTACTACAATTGGGGACAAAATTCATCTTTTGAACTGAAAATTGTTGAAAAATCTTTTTTAACGTCGAAATTTTGTGAAAAATGTGAAGTGCTTCTTATTTTTCCATTTACCCTTGATAAAAATAACACTTGAATGATGTTTGAGACATATACCTAGTGAACCAGTATATACAAGTGTGTATAACTGGTATACACACTAGTGTACATAGTTTAGAATATACACTAAATAGTTTAGAATATACACTAAATGTGCCTAACGTAATATACACTAGTGTATATGCCTAATGTATGTAACATACCGTTCTCTTAGAATATACACTAGCACACATTATTTTAAATGGATAAAAATGAGAGGGGCATTCTTTGTCTAGAAAGGCACATAATAGTCTTCAAATAGGATTACCTATTCGACTTCATCACAAAAAATACTTATCTAGGGAGACACTTTTTGTCAAACTTACCATGAATGTTTTCCTATTAGGGGAAATGTCACACTCATGTAAGCACCACATCTCAACTCGTGTTTTAGTTAGAAATGCAAAATTCGCATATGTAAATCCTAATGTATATATACATGCCAATCCTTGTGTATATAGTGTACCAAATATTTGTTTAGGGTTAGTTTTTTTTATGTTTAGGGTTTCTCCTTCATGCTTATGATTAAAACGTCCTTCATCCTCCTTTTGTAATCAACATGCCACAAATGAGGGTAGACGCCACATTTCTTCTCATAGATAAAGCTACAACCATTATATTTGCTTTTATTTTACAATATGTTCTATTTCATTCACTTAATAGAATTTGAGTTTATTGTATCACCATGTTTCTTTCAATAAATTTGTGTATGTGGTTCTATATGTTCGTAAAATACTTTTTCTTAATCTTGGGCTTATGCAAGCTAATGCTTCCCTCTCATGACACATTATTTTCAATGGAAATTTGAAGAAACAAAAATATGGTGACAAGTAGGAATTATAGAGATACATGCACAATGCATTTTTCTACTTAGATCCATCGAAAATTGGTAGTAAACCCAAATAAGATTCATGATGTTGATGTTATGGCATCTATGCTAGATATGTTTATTGATGCATCTAATAATAACAATAGTGATTAACTACCTATAAATGGGATCCTATCCCTATGTCAAATATTTCCATAAACAAAATGAAATATTGACTTAATAGAATAGGGAAGGAAGGGGGCGGGGAATTAGATTAAACACCTAATGCATGAATAGTGTAATATAAAGCACCTTCAAGGGAAGGAACTGAGGAAAAATTCCATTTACCTAATGAAAGAACATAAGAATGAACATAAGAATGGAAAAGCATCTTGAAAGCACAACATCTACAAATGTAAAGTAGAAGCTAGTGAAGTGAACTACCTCCTATAGTTCTCAAAGTCTCTATTAATCCACTAGTGTATATAGTTTAGAATATACACTAAATATGCCTAATGTAATATACACTAGTGTATATGCCCTTTGTATATACATACCATCCCGCTAGAATATAATACACTAGTGTACATTTCTTTAAATGCTTGAACAAAATGTATAAGAACGAGAGGGCCTTTCTTTGTCTGGAAAGGAACATGATATTGTTCAAACAAGATTACCTAGTTCTATTTCAATTAGAGCTACTAATCTACGGAAGAAATTTTTTCCAAACTTACCATGAGTGTTTTCCCATTAGAAGCAATATCACGGTCATGCAAGCACCACATCTCAGCTTCTTATTTAGTTTGAAACTCAAAATTTGCATATGTAAAGCCTAGTGTATATACAAGCCAAGCCTAATATATGTTACATACCAAATAATTGTATATATACTAATTTTCCATATACACTAGTTTATATGCTTGCTAGATACACAATATAACTAGTATATACACTAGTGCATACTTGGCATATACACACTAGTGTATAGACTAACACTATAATAGGTATATATAGTTATGTATATACACCAATGTATATACTTAGTATATACACTAGTGTAGTGTATTTTACACTACTAGGTATATACACGAGTGTATATAGTAAGTACATATATACTATGTACATACTTAGTATACACACCTGCGTATATACCTAGTATATATACACTAGAGTGTATACTAGGTATATACACCAGTGTTACCCAGTATGTGTCTATTGTATGATATAGTATATACACCAGTTTATATAACTAGTATACACACTAGTTTATATAGTTTAAAATATATACTAAATATGTATATAGTCTAAAATATATATACACTAACTAGTTTAGAATATATAGTTTAAACTCGTTAGTGTGTATGTATGGTATATTATATCACTAGTATGTACAATAGTGTGTACATAATTCCTCAAGCATCATGGATGGGTCTCTAGTCATTGACCATAGTCAAGGGAGGGAAACATTAGAATCCAAATCCAAACCATGGTTCTTACACTCAATAACCATGAAAGAGTCATCAAACCACTACATATAATGACCACTATATGGAATCATTCACCTCCAAGAGGGACTTGGGAACCATGACTAGGTAAGTTCTGAACCAAAAATGGGTATCAATGCCTAACAAAGGTTAGGCAAGAAAAATAGGAGACATTGTATTGAAATGAGGCTTCTTATTCTTAAGTTACATGAGAAACACCTACAACCAATGAAGCTTCTCAAGATATAGCATGATATGCCTCTTCAAACCACCACATGGGTCCCTTTAAAGGTATTTATCCTACTAGAGGGAGACAAGTGCCATTATTAAATCACAACACAAGGCATAAATAATAATGTGTCTCGAGCCTACACTATGAATGGTTATCAAGGCCATGGTTAGGGTTCTTTACCATCCAAGTGTATTGTAGGTGCCATGAGTAGGTTTTATGAAATGTAAATTGGTCTCGAGGTCTAAACATGGTTAAGATGGGGAACGGGTGTATATACTAGGAATATACACCAATATATATGCCTAGTATATACATAATATACATACAGTAGTGTATACACCTAGTATATACAGGTCAGTGTATATACCTAGGTAGTATATACACCAATGTATGCAGAGTATGTCGCAGCTTGTTCAACTAGTTGTGAGGCAGCATGGCTGAGGAAGCTACTGTCTCATTTATTTGATCTCCAGTTAGATGCTACTTGTATATATTGTGACAACTAGAGTTGTGTGAAGTTGTTTGAGAACCCGGTGTTCCATGACAAGTTGAAGCATATCGAGATCGAATATCACTATATCAGGGATATGGTGCAGAGAGGAGTGGTGAAGCTCCAGTATGTTGCGACAGATGAATAGATAGCTGATGTGTTGACTAAGCCAATGGACATAGTGAAGTTTGAGTACTTCAAGGAGAAGCTTGGTGTTCTCTAGATCGAGGTTCCCTCCAAGGGGAAGTGATGAGTCCATAAGCCATTCTGACATGGTGAGAGGATTGGTTCCTTCCATGGTCAGATGTAAGGGCTGAGCCATTTTTTCATGGTGAGAGGATTGGTTCCTTCCATTGTCAGATATGAGTGCTGAGCCATTATGAGGTGATTGTGAGATGTGTTCTCACATGATCACATATAAGCGTTGAATTCCATTCTCTGAATGGAGGCACCTGGTCAGTTACGAGGAATACTCAGCTTAGTGCTGAGAGGCCATTCTTTGGGAGAATGGAGGCACCTAGTTAGTTACCAGGAATCCTCAGCCTAGGGTTGACAGCCATTTTGATGTGACTGTGGGATTGGTTCCCACATGATCAGATGTAAGTGCAGAGCCATTCTGATGTGACTGTGGGATTGGTTCCCACATGTTGGAGCAGGGTCCCACAGCTATAGAAGAAGCTGCCAGTTTAGCAGATAGACATTTTTGACGGAGAGGAGATAAGGTAGAGCTACGACACCGTAGCATGTTTCTAGCTGCAGAGTAGAGTTGGAAACTGTGACTGTTGGGACAAAGAAGTTAAGGAAGACGACAGTACCTGAGCGGCCGAGAAGAGAGAGCTCACCCACTGCATTGAAGGAAGCGGCAAAGACAGGAGGGATCAACGAGCCCTCCTGAAAAGGAGCAATGAGGCTGAGGTATTGAAGACGAAGGACAAAAACAGGGAAGCAGTGCACAGTACCCATGGTCAGCGCCGGGAAGCATGGAAGACTGCAGAGAGCTGTGGTGTGACGGAAAGCGGCTATGTCAAGTACAGATATGCCGACTGTCACTAGTTAGGGTTTTGGGTTACTGTTGGGACAGGCCCACAGTGTTGTAATGGCGAGACCTTCAAGCCGCCTATAAAGGGAAATATTTTGTATTGTAAAAGGGTTGGTTGGTTGGTTGTTTTGTAGGTTGTTAGACATTTTTAGATAGTTGTAGAAGCTGAGCTCTGGTTCTGTTATTAACTATAGTTATCTTACTGTAACCAATAGCTGGCTCATAGAGCATGCATGTAACGATCCACAGGGATCAACGGAGAGGGAAGAGTATACACATGCACATGTTCATATATGAAAGCTGCCTTCCATGAGCTTCTGTATATGCTCATTTATGGAAGCCAAAAATGCTCGTTTACGGAAGCTCTCTTTCATATATGCGCATTTACGGAAGCCAAAATGCCTCACTTCCGTATATGTGCATATATGGAAGCTCTCTTCCGTATATGCACATTTTGGATTCTGTAAATGCGCATATACAGACCAAAATGCGCATATACGGAAGAGAGCTTTCGTATATGCGTATTTACATAAGCCAAAAATGTGCATATATGAAAGAGAGCTTTCATATATGGATGTTGTCTTTCATATATGTTCATTTTCGTATATGCGCATTTACGGAAGCAAAAATGCGCATATATGGAAGCTCTCTTTCGTATATGCACATTTTTTGCTTATGTAAATGCGCATATACGAAATCTCTCTTCCGTATATGCGCATTCTGGATTCTGTATATGCGCATTTACGGAATCCAAAATGCGCATATACGGAAGAGAGCTTCCATATATGCACATATACGGAAGTGAGGCATTTTGGATTCCGTAAATGCGCATATATGAAAGAGAGCTTCCGTAAACAAGAATTTTTGGCTTCCATAAATGAGCATATACAGAAGCTCATGGAAGGCAGCTTTCGTATATGAACATGTGCATTTTAAGGAACCGAACATGCGCATATATGGAAGTGAACATGCACATATACGAAAGATAGCTTCCGTATATGTGCATTTTGGCTTCCGTATATGCGCATATACGGAAGATAGCTTCTGTATATGCACATTTTGGCTTCCGTATATGCGCATATATGGAAGAGAACATGCGCATGTACGGAAGAGATATTTTGTATATGTGCATTTTGGCTTCCGTAAATGCGCATATACGGAAGCCAGCATGCGCATAAACGGAAGATAACTTCCATATATGCATGTTGGCTTCCGTATATGTGCATTTTCGTATATGCGCATTTACGGAAGCAAAAATGCGCATTAGCCCTTAAACAAAGTTTTTAAGAATAAAGGTATAAGAACAACATGTGAAACCACCCCAAGGGACCTTTTCTTGAGCACTAGGTATGGTCTCATGTCCCTAGACATGGTCGTGGAAGGTAACCTAAGCATTAGCCCCTAAAGGAAGCTTCTAAGAATAAAGGGTTAAGAACAACATGTTAAACCACCCCAAGGGATATTTTCAGGGTATCATTGGATTTAACGTGTAGATATTGGTGCTATTAGGGGGTTATCAACACTAAGAATGGGTCTTCAAGCCATGGACATGATCAAGAGAAGAAATTAAATCCTTATTCCTTAGGAAATTTCTTGTAACCCAAAACCAAGATCTATTCATTAAACCACCACATAGGACATCTCAAGGGAATCATTTTCATACGAGTGGTATAATAATTTAATTTTAATAAATAAATACTTTTCAATAAATTATTAATA